>VUQI01063409.1:40119-52020 GCA_015106735.1 Paratilapia polleni | reverse complement strand
TTAAGAATAACACCTTTACTTTTTGTGCCTAAACCCAGGCACAAAAAAACCTCATGGTCTGACCATCGTATTGGTTTTTAAATAATATAACTGCCACAGTGCCTAACAACTGGCCTTCTGTCCTTGTAATTATAAGCAATATAAGCCTTTAGTCTATGTCTTTTAGTGTTACGAGTACTACTAGCCCATGCTACAGTATTCTTTGGCCTGTTTGTTCTGTTGGCCATGAAAATAAATGATACTATGCTTTTATAAGGTATTATAAAATTATTATAATTATTATTAAAATTATTATAAAAATTATTATTTAAAAAAGGGTCATTTTAGCCCATTGCTAGATGGTTGCTAGGCAACATTATGACATTATGTATAATTCAGCTTTTGTGGATATAAATTAGATGTTACTGTTGTGAAATAAAAATAAAACAATACTTTTATGAGGTGATATAAATACTAAAATGCTAAAAATGGATCATTTTAGCTCGTTGCTAGGTGGTTGCTATGCAACATGATGATGTCATACTATCTAATATACATAAGAACCTTCAGGGGCCTAAGATGTACCTGGATCCCAAGTTTAGTTACTCAACTCATGATTGTGTAGGAGGAGTTGGTGGACAAAGAAACAAACACACAGCCAGAGATTTCATGTATCATGGTAAGAAGATGGCCAGTTTGCTTAGAATGAAAATATGCAGTTTGAGTAATGACAAGGTTAGGTTGTGCACACGAGCTATGGCTCCCTCTTGCTAAAAAATTTTGTTTCTTTTGTTTTATTCTAATTGGTAAACAGATCTTGTACAAAAAAAAAAAATAAAAAATTCAGGTAAACAAGCCCCCCATTGTTAGTTCAAGATGGACATCTGGGGGACCTTCCCAATATGAGTCAGGTGGTTTTAATGTTGTGGCTGGTTGTTGTACATTATATCCATTTTAGTTCCAAAGACAAAAGAAAGAGAAGTAATAATGAGTATAAAGTTTTAGCTAACCCTGTGCTGTCTAGCATCAAAATTAGTTGGTAGCTAGCTAGTTTATTTTAAAAACGTGACAGAGTGCGTACTCAGATAGTCCGCCTCAGCACCTCAGCATTTCTATTTGTCCACTGTTTGTTTTGTGTCTTGACTTGTGAGGTCACAACACAAATGAAACCGACAGACATGTCACAGGACAAGATTCACAGGTGTAAATAATACATTTAATCAGCTGCTTCAGTTTCACTGTCCCGGTAAAGACATTTATCACAGCAGACATTTTGACTTGTCACAGCAGGAAAAGCGCGGGTGGAATTAATAACGCTATTGCTGACTCAGTTCCATTAAGTATCTCAGGAAGGCATGGCAGTAAACCAGCATGCATGAATGCAGGATCTTCCTTAAGTAAACTGCAGTAAAATACACCTGCAACTTTCCTGCTGTCATGTCAGAATGTGTACTGTGAGAAAAGGCTGGCACAGCGTCACACCGTCGTGACTTCCTGGGAGTCATATGAAGAACATTATTAATGTAACTGTTTCCACCTGCTTCTCTCTCATCATTATATCCTGTGGTACTAAATGTAAAGTTTCATTGTGGTTTTGAGTGCCTGGTGATTGATTTTATTTACTTTTCTAGAAAATACATTGTGGATAATATGCGGTGTTAATGTAGTGTGGTGAAAGGTTATGGTGTGAAGGTCAGATTGTTGTTTGTAGATGCCTATGCTATATCTTCTATTTCGATGGCCAGGGTCTATGTCGGGTTTCAGACCAACAGCAGTTTGGTTGCCACAGTTTCTTCATACATCAACCCAACTTTTTTTGCCATGCTTCATAGGAATAATTAATTACAATTTGTGGGCAATAAATATTAAAAATGTTGGACTGTATACAGTTTAATAAATCATCCTTTGTTAATGTTCTCTTTGCTGAGCACTGAGTGATCTGGCTTTGATTGTTTAGTCTACTACAGACATCTCCAGCATATTTTCTCTTACTTTCTGTGCATCACAGTAAAAACTGTTCAGCAATGGTTGACCCTATATCAGTATTATCAGTATAATGATTTTTTTTTTTTTTCCATCGACATGTACATGTTTTCTGAGCTTTAACCAGTTGGATATTTATAGGAGATTACACCTGTACAGAACATGGCTTGGAATAAACCAATATTTCAAAGTGATATTGTTATCTTTGTGGCAAATTAAAAGAACAAACAAACAGACAGAAAAAAAAATGCTTGATAAAGCACCTAGCTTATTTTATCACCTTTTACTTAAAACTGCACATCCTCATGCCCAACTCATCACATACTATTCTTCAGCAGCCTCTTCCCACCATATTTTAATGCAAAGCCCTTAGAATCATTTTCTGATGCACCAAGGTAACACTTTAGTATAATTTTCTAACATGAGGAAGAACATCAACCTGCAAAACTCCATGTTAGGATGCAGGTGAGGTGGTGACATCACCCCAAACCTGACTTTCATTTTACTTTTGTTTTTACCTTACCTCTATTGTTGCTGTATAGTTAGGTTTAAGCACTAAAACTAAGTGGTTAAATTCAGGAAAAAAATAAACATGGTTTGGGTTAAAATAAACCATTTCACAAAGTTAAACATGCAACTGCAACTTCAATCTGCAACAAGCTTCTCTGGTATCTCCTTGGTTATGAGAGTTATCCATCCCACATCTGTGAGGACATTAGTAAATCACTTTTGATCATAGTTTCATGGCATCTATTTCAGCAGTTGAGGGACTCCTATTGAACTCTGTCAGAGTAGCACCCACTGGATCCACTAACTTGAAGCTTCCCATTCACTGTCAAGGTAACCAACACCTCGCTGCATTTTGAGCTACACAGCACTGACTTTCCTGATTTTCACCTGCATAAAATTGAGGTCTAAGGCCCAAGTCACATCGGCCTAGAGATGGGTCAGCGACCATCTGGCTACCACTGGTCACTAGGGGAAAATGTGCATCTCTGACCAGTTGACGAGCGGTTGTTGGAGGTTGCTGGCAGTTGCAAGGTGAAACTGGTTGCAAAGAGGTATACGGTGCTGCACCGAAAACCTTGTGTGATTGCTCTGCTTGCTAGCAGATTGCTGTGATTGCCCATAGCTTGCATGGAAGATGCCAACTTGTCTGCAAACTCCTGTCACTGTGCTCACCGTGCAGTAGTGAAGCTGGGAGAAGTGTGACACAAACTGGAAATGCCTTCAAAGTAAAAGTTGCGCCTTTTTGTTAGCTGAAGTGGCAAGGCACAACTTTTACTTTGAAGAGGAATGTTCTCTGTTTCCAGTTTGCATTGCATTTTTTTTTTCATGTTTTAGTACCGCTCTCCTATCTGCTAGTGACCAAAGCAATCACAAGGAAGTTTTTGGTGTACTGTAATTTATTTACTGTAAATTAAACCTAGTAGCAATACAATACAGTCCAATGAGGAATAATGTCAAAAATCACATTAGTGAAAATTTTCATACCGCCCTTTGAGTAATTTTATATTTGAAGAGTTAAAGGTATTTTTGGTTGAACTGGGCTCATGTATGGGGCATTACCATAGTTAAATTTCCACACCTGCCATGTTGTTATAACTGAGATAGATATACTGAGATAGTTTTAACGGTTATTAAATCTGTCTCATACTGAGATAGGTGTTCCATCTGGCTCACCGACCCCGGCCAAATTATGAAAACGTGACATGCAACTTTCAGCTACTGTATAAACAAACCCAGAGTGTTCACAAAATTATTTCTTTTGCAGAGGCAAACCACCATGTGAAAAATAGGAGAAAAAAAAGAAAATGTGCAGGAGAGGAAACGCTTTGGAGCCTGTCTCTGTGGTTTAAGATGTTATGCATTAATTCTCTAAGGGGCCTTGAGGTCCCAGTTTCCCATGTTAATTGATATCCCCATTAAAGAGATAAGTAGGCTTGGGGAAAAGAAGAGAGCTAGAGAGCAGAGAAGTTATTGCAAGGTGGAGTCAAAAAGAGAAGGGAGAGGAGGAGGAAGATAAGAAAGAAGATGACAGGATGTTTAGGGGAAAAGAGAGGGCAGGGAAAACAATGCACCAGTCAGCTGCTGGGAGATGACCCCCAAATGATTAGTTCTGGGGATGGGTGTGCAAGTGTCCAAGTAAATGAATAATACTTTGCATTGTGAGTTTATATGTCTCTGTGTGTGAGAAAGAGAGAGAGAGACATAGAGAAGAGACCACAGAGAAGGGAAAAAGAATGCGCTTATTGGCTGACAGAGCTGCTCTCACCTAGTTCGGGATGAGTCACAGTTCGCAGAGCTGTTAATTACGCCAACGGCTGAATCAAAACTCGGGGAATGAGAGCAGCTGTCTGCGCATTTACATATCACAGCCTACAAGGAGTGGAAGGGAAGGAGGGATGAAAGATAGAGAACAGAGGAAGGTAGAGAGAGACAGTGGAAGATGGAAGGGGAATTGATTCAGAGATAGAAAAAGAAAACTGAAGGAGGACTAAAAAGGACTCGAAAAGAAAACGAAAGATAAAGAATCAGGACAGGGAGGAAGGTAGTTGAAGGAAGTGTGAGATGCAAAGAAAGAGTGACAGAACTTAAGTGATTAGAGAAAAATGCAGTGACGATCACTTCATCTGCAGTACCCATCGTGAGATTCTGTCGTTATTTTTTGAGTCTTACCCTATGAATCTCTTTTTTTTGTATGATAAACTCACACTAGTTGTTTTTTTTTTTTTTTTTTACTTTTCAACAACTTAAACATTTTTTCCTGACCAGAACTGAATAAAAACAAGCTTTTAACATGTAGCTGGCATATAGTTTCCAGAGTGTTGCCATAGATCTCCATTCTGTTAGTAACTACATTTGTTTTATTCATTTTGCTTCTTTTTCCACTGCATTCGTAAAACTGACAGCCTTAAGGCCAGCACTGACCAGAATAAGACTTGCTTTGATTTCAAAGTCACAAACAAGGCAAGCCATTAGCATACAGCTGCCAACAGGCCAGCCTGCAGCTGCACTTAAAGCCTTTAGTTTCCTTCCAAAAATAAAGCAACAAAACAACACAAGAAACACAAAACCAAGTGACTACTTTGCATTGCTTTACCTCTTGAATACCAAATACACAGCCTAATACAAATGAATTGGGTATGTGGTATTAATACATACACTTACACATCTACAAGCGCTGTACTGCGACTGTCGGATTTGAATTACTAACACTAGCATGAAAACAAGATTTAAATAAAATGTCCGACCATGAGGATATTTTTATTTCGATTATTTATTAGCAAGGTTGAAAATGTTAAGTGTACAGAGAGTAATATTTATTGTCAATCAGTTGGGGTAATGGTGAGAACAAATCAAATGAACTGGTTCCTTTATTCCTACACAATACACGCATGATGATAAACAATATGAGAATCCTACTGATGGCTTTTGTTTACACTGGTTTGAAACTATAGCTCACACACCTTATCACTGTGGGATAATACTTTCTGGACCAGGAAATTTTCCTGATGCACGGTGCATGACGTGACATGTAGCTGAAATTCTATATGCAAACATAATTCTGCTGGTTACAAGAGTAAAACACACTCTGTACAAGTACAGAATTGGAGCTTCCATGGAAGGATGAAAGAAAAATAAAGACAAAAATGAAATGACAAAGAAGGGGAAGGGCGAGTAAATAACATTGTGGTATTTCCCATGTTTTCAAGGAGAACTGTGAGTCAATGACAGCAGTTGTAATTTGGCGCTGGGAACAGATTTAATTGAGATGATTTCCAGCTCAACTCAAATGAAAATTAAAATGCCATCTCTGGAAACACTTTACTATCAAGTTTATCATCTGGTTTCATCAAAGAGACTAGGTCACTGCGTTTTGGCCACGGTGTTTACTGGACGTGAGGGGAAGGCAGATGAGGGAGTTGTGTCAATCACAAAGACTTCGTTCATGACAAGCAGGTGGCTGTGGTGGTGGTGGTGGAGGGGTGTGAGCAGGGTCTCAAGTGAACAGTCTCTCTCAGTCTTAGTCATCAGAAACTCCACTCAGCTGAGTTACACAGAAAGAACAGGGCAGGACTCCGTATTAACAGACACGCGGCTTTGAAACTTGATATTTTTTTCATGTGACAATAGATTTAGTGAAACATCTTTTCATGAGCTTGTAACAAAGGCAACATAACAATCACACACTCCTCATTAATGAAACTATGTCATTACATCTAGAAACCTTTAACACAATGACAGATTTGTATTTGTATCACCCTTTTATAAGAAGCAAACCTCAAATGCAATCTTATATGTATAATAAAAACACACATTTATATATAAATGACAGAAATGGTGGATTGCTAATGACTCCCCAGATGACATTCATAATTATGTGCAGAAATAACAAGTCTAGTGAGGCAGAGTGTAGTGGTATTATACTGCATGCAATAATGTCAGCCATGTGGCTATGCATTTTTTCCACTTTTATTTACCAAGGGCTATTTTCTTAAATTGATATGTTTTAAGTTTTAAGTGTTTGGTGTTTAAATATTTAAATGATCAGTTGTGAATTCATTGCTCATACAGTTGCCACAACATAAACATGATTCACCCAGTCTTAAAACCCATAGTTACTGCTCTTTGTCCTTGAGTAAAAAAAACAAAACAAAAAAAAACCCACAAAAGACAAACAAGGCTGAAGTTGGAGAACCATTCAAAATATAAAATAAACAGATAAGATAGAAGGAAAAAAGAATCTTAACCACTGAAGCACAAAATGAGGTACAGCAGTATTTAGAGTACACAACAGTTAATGAGTAAATGTCTTTGACCATCTAAGATTATTGCAAACATTAACAAGTTTACATTTATATTACAATCAGCTATTGAATAAATGTTACTATATTCCAAACCCTGTCACAATCACACACAAAAGATCAGACCATAGTCAAAATAACCAGGGGTTAAAATGTAAGTTTGAATCACACAATCAGTCTGTGTGGTTTTAGAGGGATAATGTATGTAATAGTTGTGTAAGAAAAGGAAAAAGTAGTGTTGTTTAGACGTAATTGCAAACGTCAATAATTCACTGTCTAAATCACAAATATGTAAAAGTATTTCAACAAGTAAAGAGTAATCTCAAGCTAAAAATCTGTGTTTTACTGTACCCCAAAAACTGCACCCATGCCAGTTTAAGGGAGACACTGCAGTTTTGCATGAATGTACAGAAAGATAATGTAAATCTTTAAGTCTGCTTTGTTATTAACACAGAAAGTTGCAAGGATTTACAATAACATGTTGAAATTTGTTGGTTTTCATAATGCTATTGATAATTAGCATTAAGGTGACGTGTTATGTGTGAAACTCCACTAGCATCGATTTGACACCCAATCTTGCATGTTATGGCCAATTGATACATGGCAGTTTACCAGACCTTTGTAGGAACAGAAAACAATGGGCATAGCCTGAAAGGAATGTGCAGGTGTAGCACAAATTGACAACGTAAATAAACATTTGGAATGTCATGAAATCTTTAAAAATGATGACAATCATCAGTGGGACATAAGTGAGGATAACTGATATTGTTGTTACCAAGATTATCCTGAAAGCCTTCTGTTTCGTGATGTTCATCCCCTCTCTCTGCCTGATCCCTTCTCCTGGACCAGGCTGTTTGAGGACCAGAAGAGTACAAACACAACAGTAAAGCTGCACCACACAGCACATTGCCATCTGCGCTATCGAAGTGTAGTAAAACCCTGAAGTCACAAATACACTGTCCAAGCAAGACAGCAGTGTCAAAAACCAGATTACCCCAGACAAGAAAATTTTGTACCTCAGTGGCTTAAATCTTAAGAAAACCACAGGTTTAACTATTGCTAGATAGCATTCCACACAAGTCAGTGCCAGAAGACATGGACGGCCAGTTACTATGAATCCCAGGAAAAAATCTGTCATGATATTCAAATAAGCGTTTTGGAGAAAGTACTCAACTACTCCTAAAGTATCATGAAGGCAGATGAAGATTTCAAAAACAGCCTTTTTGAGAGTGTAGAACTCTGATGTAATCCAGCCTTTCGATATTATCAGTTGCAGGATGTAGATATTGACAGGGAGTCGGATGATCACGCTGATTAATTTGGATATCATTGTTGGCTTGTTTTTTAAGAGCAGTGAGAAGCTGTTTCCAAGAGTAGTGTTATTCATCCTGAATTCCCCTGGACAAAAACATGAAACATATAATTTCAAATGATTAGAAAGTTGATGTCATCTAAAGCAGCATGTTCGTTAGATATTTTTGGTACTGTTGTGAATATTAATCACTTTGCACTTTTCAATGCAATACTTTAAATGCATCTTATTTTTTTCTATGTACTCTTTTTAATGACTGTTTTGGATTGATGTCTAACTACAACTGCATAGGTGATGCAGCTATGCTTTTCCAAACACAAGTATATATAGATTTTGAAGACTGAAGACTTGCAAACTGCTTTTTAATTTCATATATATAAAGAATTGATATCCAAGTGTTTTCTCTACTAAGTAGCATGCATTTTCCCTAGTGATAACAGTTAAGTGAAGTATGATAACAACAAAATTAAAACTATTTTTAGATTATTTAAAAATTAAAATAACAATCTTTGCCAAACCTGTATTGGTGACACCTCACTCCACTCGATTATATGAATGTGTGCTTTCCTTGATCAAAGGTTCCCCAATAAATGAATATGGAGTTCACACAGCTAATTTTATGCAAATACATAGGTGCATGGACCAACAGTGAGATGGCACTCTTGTCAGTCTGTGGCTGTAAAGTCAATGTACCAAGCTAAGACTGACATAAGAGGAAGCAGCAGTGACTACTGTCCAGGCAAATCAGGCATTTAATTTCTCCCCATTTCACTCTCTTTTCTCTCATTCTAAACAATGTTGCCCAGATAAATATTATTCTCATATAACAAGCTTGAACAAAATCAAACTAGATCACATTTTATATGTGTACAGGGTTATACAAGTGACCCAAAAGTTATTTCTAAAAATGGAATCATCAGAACCAAACAGCCAGTTTGGTTCACGCTATTTTCCTTGTCATTGACCCTCACAGTTGGTTACTGGACACCAGCTTTTAGGGACCAAAAACCAACACTCCTTGATTACAGCTCCTTCCAGTTGCTCTCTGATTGAAGTTTTAAAGAGGACTTCTTTGACTCCGTGTCCTGCCTCTGTCCATGCATGTGGAAAATATATGGGAAATGCTTGGAGATAAGAGTGGAAAAGACTACTGATCAACCAGGATTATGCAGCATAGTCTCATTATACTGTATGCTTGGGTCTACCAGTCCTGTCTATCTCCAACTTCACAAACCCCCCACACACCACTGTAAAGTTAGTGATTATCAGTAAAGAAGGTCACACCCTCTAACCTCTATCCAGAACATTTTGTACCATATTTGATATAGGAACTAAAGCACTGATATTTGAAAATGATCCTAAACAGCTGTAGAACAATGTACCCAAAGAGTCCTTGTGTTCAAATTTGCACAACCAGCCTACGTCTACCTTGGACTTTGAAGAACTCTCCACACAGGCTCAGACAGGGGAAACCTTTCTTGTTAAGTCTCTCTGTTGCCAGTTTGTGTCTGTTTTGACATTATTCTATGGTTGAATCATTTCAGGTTTGGAAGAAACATATCTATCATAAAAACTAAATAAATAAAACACTATCACAAAAAGCTTCAGAAAATTGCTATAGGAGAGTGTTTCCTATACCTGTTCTATTCAGAAATCTTATTCTTGTGGCTGACATAAAGGAGAAACCTGTCAGAGGTGTGAAGTCTTCGCTGCTTGCAACTGAAAAGAAGGGATACTCAGCTTTAATGCACAGCAGAAATGATGAAACAGAAACAGCGGAACTAAATGGGCTGGCAGGAGGTACGCTTCAGTAGCCAACACTGCATGGTCTAGCTGTTAAAAATCACCCATGTGACACCAAATCCACACACAATAATTCTATGTCGATATGCAAAACACACAAACACATAAACCTTGCTTTTGCTTAATAAATAATAAACACATATACACACATATCCAAATCAGTAATGTTACATTATAAGCAATCCAAATCACAGTTACCATAGATGTGGTGCAAAATCTGTAAGAATCAGGCAGTGACAGTTTAGATTAATGTGAGGATGGGTCAAACACAGGTACAAACAGAAGTGATTGTTGTTGATAAATGATCAATTTTAAAAATGATGGATTTGAATTTGCACACCTGGAAAGGTTAAAAAAATCCATCATGTTTATAAATTTCATCTATGAAAATTCAAGTATAAATTGTCCAAACAATATTTGCAAGAACAATAACCTGCACATTAGTGCCCAAAGGGAGCGCAAAACAAACGTTTCATGGCATATAGTTTCACATTTGCATGTATACATATGCTGGAAAGTTCAAGCAAGTAGAGGTGGACAGAAAACACAACTTTGGATGAGTAGCACAACATTCACTAACATTTACAAAGCACCCACTTGTTTGGCTTAATGGATGAACAAAACCTTTGGGACTTTGAAGAAGAAGGCTTACTCTTTTTAGGCCTCACTGATCACACTGATAGAGAGCAGTTTTCCAGCCATTTTGATGCAGAGGAGAAAATGCACAGTATAACAAATGTGGGGGGTAAGTCTCTTGAGATTAATGTCCCCCATGAGCATGAGAATGAGTGATCACAATGTATGGAATGTAATTAATCAGTGCAACAAGGGCTATTGAAATAATGAAATTGATGAAACTGTTGTTAATCACACCTATTCTCACTGCCAGAGCAGAAATGTTTTAAAACCTTTGTAACAACAAGCCACAAGTAAACTTATGGAACATTTATTAATACAAGTATGATTTGTACACACCAATTACATAAATCAGCCATAACATTAAAACCTCCTCCATAATATTGTGTAGCTTTTAAAAGAAGTCCCATTTTGACCGCTTGCCAGTGCCATCTGCAACTTCACCATGGACATTAAACATCAACTTCTGTGTCACACTGAACCAATGTTCATGTCAAGGATTACACCGCCCTGCATCAAAAAATAAAATTTCTGCTGTTTTCTAGAAAATAGTTAATATTACCTAATTCAATGATGCTGACTTCAAAAATACCAATAGAAATATTCAATCATGTACAATTTTATCACAAAATGCAAATCCATTTTTTCACATATGGTCCATTGGTGCTCATTGTATTTCAGCTTCTCCAACACAATTTGTGTATTTTCATAGGTTTCTTTTAACTGGACAGAATGACCAATTGGCGCGGATACAAAGTAATTGCCATTATGTAGTAGGACATATTTTAGGCTGGTTTTTGAGCTGTCAATGAACATCCTCCATTCATCTGCATCATACTCACAACCCATTGCATCCAACAGACCTTCAACACCAACACAATAGACAAAATCATCATCCATTTCAAAGAATAGAATAAGATCCTTCTCACGATGCCTATAAAAAGAAAATTTGGTTCCTGGAGCCAGGAGGTTTTTCTCACTGAGCCTAGACCCAAGCAACTCAGCCGCTTCCTTTGGCAGATCCAAATCTCATACTAAGTCATTTAACTCTGGCTGAGTGAATAACTGGGGGACAGATGAGCTACTAGAAGATGGATCTTCAAAGTTCTCATCACTAGAATGTGTAAAACATCATTAGACTCTTCTCTCTCATCAACTAAACCAGTAAAAATGGGAGGTGGTATTTCATCTGAATGTGGTACAGGTCTCATTGCTGATGGCAGGTTAGGGTAACTGATAGATGATTTAGTTTTGGAACTGTATCCAGAAATATTGACTAAACAGAAGTAGCAGTCATCAAAGTGATTCTGTGGCTCCCTCCATACCATTGGAATACCAAAACCCAAGCTCTTCCTCTTTCCCTTAGTCCATGCTCGTTTT
>VUQI01063409.1:21021-40099 GCA_015106735.1 Paratilapia polleni | reverse complement strand
TATGATTCATACCTACTGACTAAAGAAGCTAACTGCACTCCATGAACGCCTGGCAGCACAAATGAACCAGCTGCTAATGGATGAGACGCATCCGGAATGGCTAACTGAAGGCCGGACAGTCCTGATCCTGAAGGACACTAGACCGGTCCCATCCAACTACCGCCCGATAACCTGCCTCTGCACAACATGGAAGCTCCTGTCAGGCATCATAGCGTCTAAGATGAACGGGCACATGGCTCAATACATGAGCGGAGCCCAGAAAGGAATTGGCAGAAACACCAGAGGAGCAAAACACCAGCTACTGGTAGATTGAGCAGTCACTCGAGACCGTAAGACTAGACTGACCAACCTGTACACCGCCTGGATTGACTACAAGAAAGCCTATGACTCAATGCCTCACACGTGGATCCTGGAATGCCTAGAACTGTACAAGTTCAACAGGACCCTTCATCAGGAATTCAATGGGGATGTGGACAACAATGCTAGAGGCAGACTTCAAGCCAATTGCATCACCATCAAGTGCAGGATTTACCAAGGAGATGCTCTGTCCCCACTGCTATTCTGCATAGGCCTGAACCCCCTCAGCCAGATCATCAACAAGACTGGCTACGGATACCGACTACGGAATGGAGCAAACATCAGCAGGGATGCAGAAGAGCTATTTTCAAATAATTTATGCACTGTTAAACTAGTGTAAAATAATGGTGCACAACACAATTTGCATATTTTCATAGGTTTCTTTTAACTGGACAGAATGACCAATTGGCAAGAATGCAAAGTAATTGCCATTATGCAGTAGGACACATTTTAGGCTGGTTTCTGAGCTGTCAATGAACAGTTGTTGTTGTTGTGCATCTGGAGACAAAACATCATCAGACTCTTCTCTCTCATCAACTAAACCAGTAAAAATGGGAGGTGGTATTTCATCTGAATGTGGTACAGGTCTCATTGCTGATGGCAGGTTAGGGTAACTGACAGATGATTTAGTTTTGGAGCTGTATCCAGAAATATTAAGTAAACAGAAGCAGCAGTCATCAAAGTGATTCTGTGGCTCCCTCCATACCATTGGAATAGCAAAACCCAAGCTCTCTCTCTTTCCCTTAGTCCATGCTCGGAGGTTTATTGTGAAATGATGTGTAAGGCAGCATGTAACTACAGCTATCAAATCCACACAGGATTAAAAGTTATGCCTCAGCTATAGAGTAAAATAGAAATACTCATATAGACTGCCTTTAACCTGCCAGCCTCTTTGTACAAAGTCTGTGAAAATAGTCATCCTGTGTCCTGTATACACTACTAAGGCTGCTTCCACACCTAAATCAAACTGTTTCCTGTAGTGAGATCATCTAAAACAGGCTATCTTTTGTTGTGTGCTACTCCTGAGAAAGGACAACTGTGGAAAATATCCCAACCTGAATCTCCCAGTGTCATCCAGACTTCATGAGTGACAAAGGCCATTGTTACAAGATTTAATATTTGATTTAAGTTCATGTGTCAATAAAGCACCAAATACTACAAATGGGATTAATTTGAGCATTAAGTGTAACATCTTAAGCTTGCATGACAGTCAAATAAAAACATGACCAAAAATGTAAAGTTTCTCAGTGGTTATGCACTTTTATTCAGAGTTTTAGGTCCCACCGTGGGTCCCATGGTAGTTAATACCAGGATCAGCTCGTAATCCCTGAGAAGCCAGTTGTTGGGAATGAACTGGTCAAACCCTCCAGATACTGGAGAATAAAACACCACAGTCATTTAGCACAGTTTAAAGCAGTTCAAAAAAAAATAAAAATCCAGGTCATTAAAAGTGTATGTAAACCACAAAGGGGAAATTACATTCTAAGCATAGACACTACTTATTTAAACAGGCACAGTACACAATACTGTAATCAAAATGTATAGCGTAACCCAATATGGGTGAGAAATGACACAGAGGGAACAGGCACCTCCAGGAGGAAACACTGACGTTGCTTTCACCTCGCAGGCCTCAACAGTAGCCAGCTGATGTTATGTGTAAATATGGAACATTCACATTGACAGTAACACAGAGGCTCAACAGTCTTTATGTGCAAACTATTATAGACTGTGGCTCAGTTTACCCATGTGGTTCTTCTTTCAATGCCACTGATTCAAACTGCTCTTGCTTTTCTGCTTCAAATGGTGTTCATCTGAGCTAAAAGCCAGTAATTCTCCACTGTGGTACCTTTCAGAGGTGAGGAGCAAACGTCAGCTCATTTGAAACACAGCTGTGCAACATTTAAACAACAACAAAAAAAAGACTTTTCAAAGCAAAGCGAAGGTGATTGTAACCCCGAATCAAAATCTCTACCACTCATTACTTTTCCCTGATTGTAACTAATGCAAGGAGTGTTATTAAATACATCAAATTGAATAAATGTTGAGATTTTGAGGGGTTCTTTTATGTTAGTTTGGTTACAAATCTGAAGCATATCATTAGAGGACATAAACTAGGTTAGTTCATGAAAAAAAAAAAAACTATCAAAAAGGGAAAAGTGCTTTGTCCTGATACACCTCAGATTAGGTCACCAAAGGATGCATTTGGAAATGTGCCAAGCGCCAGCTCAGGTTATGGGGGAAATAACACTGTTCGTTTAACCGCACAACAACATCTTCATATTACAGCAAATGTCCGGAGTCATCAGAGTTAAAAGAAATACACAAAAAAGCCAATTATACATGAGAAAAAGGCCCAAAGCCTACAAACATAGACTTGAAGGACTGCATATTAAAAAGCAAAAATGTGTTAATGTAAAGCTGGCAAAAGGCTTGAATATAAGACAATACATTCTATGAGAATTGCAGATACATTTACAAGCAACATATACATCACAAAGCTCAACTGATTGCCTGCAAAGCTTAACGATGAAAGCTACTTCCTGCTGAGAGCTGAAGTCCTCCGCCCAAGCATTATGGGATGAGGTTCTGGCTCCAGAGAGGAAGTAAGAGTCCCGAAGCGGGCCGCACAGCAGCCCAGTAAAACTATTCAAGACCATGCACCACTGCAGCAAGAATACAGCAGCCATGTGGTCTAATACCAAACACTGGTCCCCACAAGCCTTTCAGATACCGAGGCAAGACGGGGACGAGGATGAGAAAGGAGCGGTCGCCCTAATAGGCAACCTGGGGAGGACACCATGGGGTGTCTGGATACAGGAGACAGTGCACAGACTTGAACCTGGAAGACAGAAAAAAAGAGATTTAGATTTGTACTGAAAATGTGCTTAAATGAATGTGTGTTGTAATTAAGTAGAACAGCCTCTCACCTTGATGGATCCTCCTCCACAGGAAAAGCCCCTTTCAAATTGATGATGTTGCTCTTGTTTTCGAACATCCCGTAACTGAGAGTGATCTGAAGGAAAAGAACAGCAAAAACATGAACGCCACATTCACGCTGATTTGTGATTTCCTGGAGGATACAGCATGTATTAAGAAAGACTTCCCATAAGCCTCTCACCTGCTTGTGAATCTCAGATCTGGACACCTGTTGTAGGTTTTCCAGGTGGGAGTGGAACAGGTTGCTGCGGGTCAGAGGGACCCCCAGAACTGACTCGATGATGTAGCCAATGGTGCAGTCATCTGGAAGACGGATCTTCTCTGCTGTGTTCATGAAGTGACCACCACTGAAAAATAGACACCTGATCAGTGATAATACCTACTGCAGGCCACAGTGGAGTGTACTGCACTTATTTAATCTCTTTTGTACTCATATATTAGACATTTTTTGCCCTTATTGTCTTTGGACTGAAATTAATCCTTTATACTGAGAGTAAGGATTTTATTTTGAAAAGCAAACAAGGACATCTCCTGAAATGCAGTACTCCTTAAGACAAAGATGCAGTATAGTAATAAGTATCTTACCTGGCCCATGGGCTCATCTTCAGTGCCAGACCCCGACTCACACAGAAACCTGCTCCTCCAGTAGCAAACCAGAAATTCACTGGTTTCTATAGAGGAGAAAGAAAAGGTTATTTACATTATTATCTGACAAGTCTCCTGAAAGTAAAGCACTGAAATATCATTGTGATAACATTAAGGGTCTTCAACATACCATCTTATTGTCGCCCAGCCTCTCTGTGGCCTCTATGGGCCGGTCCAGACTGGGTTTGCCGATGTACATGTCCTGTGTGTGGGGGTACTGAGACAGGTGCTTCACCAGAGCCCGAACATTCACGTAATTGTCATCATCTACGTGACAGAACCACCTAAGAAACAGAAGAGCTATGAGTCCAAAGACATTCAGACTAATGCATCAGGCAGCATTTTAAAGTGCGATGCTTACTTTTTCCCCGACTCTATGAACTTATCATATTCCACCGCCATCTTGCAAGACAGAGCTTGCCGGCTGTGTGCCGCAGAGCAGTTGGTGTTAACTGCGTGACTCCCTGTGGCAGCAATGAAAGAAACAGAGTTATAGTTTAAGACATGAGGCACGGCATCATCAAAGAAGCATCTGTGTATTTTAATGCCATCTTTCACAGAGGCAAAAAGCTCAGAGCTAAATTTTTATGGCATTCGAAATGTGATTTGGTTTCTAATAGATGGTCCCTTTATCAAACAAAATGCATCTTTGTTGCCAGCTTTAAATTTGCCTCATAAAACTTACCAATTTTCCTCTTTAGCTCATCATCTTCTCCGTCTGTAAATATGTAAGTCTGTAAACAAACAAGGGAAATCACAGATAAGTGGACTCGGTATTCAAAGCCACAAAATGAAAACTATTAATGCTGATCATGTGAAGTGGTCACACGATCATATTCAACAGTGTGTTCAAAGTCTCCCTTCGTCACATCCAGCTGGTGTGATTAGCATCAATCAGCGTTGCCTTTATGCAGTGGAAAACACATTGAGTTAAACAGCCCCCTGCTCTAATAAAGGCCTTTTGTCCTGCGTTTTACTCTCTCCATGGCAACTATGCAGCCGCCCCGAAGCATCCCAGACAAACAACAAAGGCGGAGGCAGACTGTCCACCTCCCACACACACCCCATTCATGTACCACATCCCCTGGCTGAGAACCTTCACTCTGCTGGACCTGCTGCCGGGCTTCAACATGATTAATACAGATAAAACAGTGGCATAAAAAATGTTTGTCTCTTTGTCTTCACAGCTGTATGACTGACAGACTCAAAATGTTATGAGAATTAAAACACCAGACTGCAGACGCTTGTTAAATGTAGCAATTAGTCATAAAAGGAGTGAACAACAAAGGCCACCTTACAGGAACACACTTAAAAGGACCAGGGAGAGATTAGACTCCTCTTTATGATAACTCACACCGAGCAGGTGCAAGCTGGTGAATAGTGGTGATGAAATGGCAGCCGGCCCCAGGCTTTGTAACCGCCAGTGGTCTGTTTACTCTTCACCTCAGGTGAGGCAGCACCTGCCAAACACCATGCTACCTTATCTATGCCACGTGTCTCTACATGCCAGGTCATGCTGCCTTAACCCTCACTGACAGCTATAACTCTCATTCCTGCCATTTCACCGCCACCACCCTGCTGCTGAGCAACTGCAAATCTGTGATGTGCATCTCTAAGCCGGCCGCTGGCTTTACTGGAATTAAAGGAAACGTCAGTTGCTCCAGTTTACTTTTTCAACACAAAGCGAGGCTGCTCGAGCAGTTTGTGGAACAAATTCTGAGCAGATGTTGCTCGACGCTGAAGCCATGAGCCTGTATTTGTTTAGGGAACAGTGGTGGTTTCACTGGTGAAGGGATCAGAGGCTGGGGCTGTTTGCTTTAAAGCTCGTTCAATAGACAGCCTAATCACTGAGGCAGCTGCCAGAGCTGCCTGGGTACTGACAGAAAGAGGAGGAGGGAGGATGGAGGAGCGGTGGTGAATTCTCACTGCTGATTAGTAAATCAAAAACCGTGTGTGGCCATTCTCCCCCTTTTCACCCCCCGTCCCCCCCGGGGCCACATACACAGCCAGAGCCTCTTGAATAGAACAATGCTGTGAGTTTTCATGCTGGGTAAAGTCTCCACTGGGTAAACTCTGAAAGCCTTTGCCAGCATTTGCATACAGCTGCAGGAGTTAACTAAAGAGAAACCTCCCAGCGAAGTTTTTTCCTCTGTCATTGTTTCTTCACTGAAACTTAAAAGAACAGTTACTTTCATGGAATACTAATTCAAACAAAAAGAATGACAGAGAGAAGAGATGGCTGTGTGTGAAGCAGAGATAAGAGGCGAGAGGGCATGGGGTGAGGAGAAGAGCGGCGCTGCGCTCCTGATCACAGGAAGGTCTGGCAAGGCCCCGTCTGAGCTGAACGTGGTGCCTGGCTGGCTGTCTCCAGCTCCACAGGAAGGAAGGGCACCGGGCTCCCTTTTTTCCATCAACCACCTCCACCCTGACTCCTTCCCCCTTCTGTCCAAGCCTTTCAAAGCATTTCAGCACTTTTTGTGTGGACTAATAATTTGTCAAACATCCCATGGGAGCATTAGAATCACTGCAGCAGGGATGCAGTAAAAGATAAGTAGATGGCATGAAAAACATGCATTTGTTGATTTCCAAATCAGTTGCAGATTAACAGCAGGACTTCCTCTTGAATGACATCCACCCACTTTCTGACCACTTGTAATTTATTTCTTCATACTGAAGCCATTTGATTAACTGAACTACAGTTCCAAGTGTTTTTTTTTTCTTCTAGATGCTAAAAGATCTCATTGTTGAAGGGCTGGCTAATTATCATACTCTTAAGAGAGGAATTCATGGCACACCACCATGAAGATGTCAGTGCCAGCTGTCCAGCTAGGAAATGAATTTACACTCTGAAAAAGAAAAAGAAAAAAGAAAAAAGCAGCTCCTATGTGCCAGATTTTCAAATCAATTCAGGAAAGGGGGGAAAAGAAGAGGATGGTTAGGATTTAAACTTTAAACTTGGAGTCCCAGCTAGTGAGTGGCTTTCTTTTTCAAAAGCATTTATTAGCTATAGAGGATAACCATTTGCATAAAGATCCTAACAGGCTGGATTTACATAAATGTTATTTATGCTCTGAATGGGCTCAAAGATTAAGAAGGCCACAGGCACTATTGTGTCAACAAAGCTATCACGGAGATAATCTACCCTCCCTGTTCTCACATAAACACCAGCAGATCTCATACTGAGCAGATAACACAACAGAGAAGCAGTAAAGGTCTATAAGAATCTACTTGCTTACACAGAAATAATACTTTTGTCCCTTGTGTCTGAAGCTCTAAAAGTGATGCAAACTCCACAGATGTCCATCAGCTGAGCGTGAGAATCAAATTTGATCACAGAGGATGGCCATATGTACATGGTGGGAACTCGGAGCATCATATGGCTGGCATTAAGGCCCTCCTTTGTGCTGTCTCCCCTGACCACCTGGCACCCCTTCTCCAGGAACTCCCTCTTGCATTGTGGTGCTCAGTCTGTCCTTTCTGTACATACAGCCACCCACCAGCTGCCTGCCTATCAGCCCTGCTGTTAACTCTGTCAAATGGGTTAACATCATCCGCTGCAGCAATTGCATCCAATTAGCAGAAACAATTCACGTATAAGCAGCTGTTGCAGAGCATGGTTTTGTCTATTCCATCTAATCATTACTCCCATGTGTGGACACAGTGATTGTGACAGTCTATTATTATCAGAAACACTGACTTCAAACAGATACCCCTAAACTTTACTGCTGCTTGAGATGAAAAGAAGAAAACCTTTATGTGAGAGCCCCCAAAACAAATTATAACTACTTTTGCAAAAGCACATGTGAGGTGTAGGATAAAATCACTTTGACTAGCTACTGTTTTCTCAAAACGAAAGCCTTGTCATTGTGCACCCTCTAAAGGAGCTTGGTTCTCAAGGACACATTTTCATACTCAGCGTGCTCCATCCCAGCATAACCCAGCCTATAGATGCACCCTTTTGTCCCAGGCATCCCCTTAACGAAGCCCCCGTTTTCCCATCCCTCCAGTAAGCTTGACCCAGACTCAGCTCCCACGTTCCCATGGAGAGAGGGGAGACAAGGGGCTGGGAAAGCTTTTCTTCCCCCGTCAGAAAGACGCTTTGTTAGCCCTGGAAGGGGGACAGTGCTGGAGTCGGTGCTGTGAAGCATCCATTGCACCAGGGGCATTCACAGGGACACCCCAAAAGAGGGGGGGGATAATAGAGTGTGGGGAGAGAGGGGGGTTGAAAAAGGGGAGAAGAGGGAGTCCCGAAACTGCTCCCTCCGTTCTCAGGGACATCACTCAGAGGAGAATAAAAAGTGACAGAGCAGAGGAAATTCAGCACGGTTAACAGGGGCTGTGTGGCCATTTCAGTGTGTCATCTGGTGACAAGGGGAACAATACAGCACTGTAAACAGCGATCAGACAGGCATCACCTTCATGTGTACACTGGCTTATTGTACAACTCTGCAGCGCAGGCTCAGCAACAATGATATCACCCTGCAAATAATATATTAAAATCTTAACTTTCAGATTGTGCATGCGCAGTGTTGCGATACAGAGCTGAAAATGCACGCCAAAAGACAAGGATTCGTGTTGCACTTTTCATTTACCTGTTGCATGTTTCTGGAGATCCATGTGTCCAGAAGCAGATTCAGCCTGGACTGGTGGAACTTCTTGGTGGTCTTCACAGCGATGAAGATGTCATCCGCGCTGATGTCCTCAGCTGGAGGGGGGTCAGCGGAGGAGCGTGCAGGCTTCTCCACCTCCCTCCGTCCCCGGGTCAGTTTGGTGAAGTACGCCGAGAATCCTTTCTTATCCTGTGCGCTCACGGGAGGTGCGTCCCCCTCCTCCGGCGTGGCATCTTGGAGAAGAGAGCGCGTACCGACGTCCTGTCCGCTCTCTTCATTCACCTGAACACGGTGATGCTGCACAGCAACCAAGAGCAGCAACAGCAGGCAGAGACATGCTGTGCAGGCTACGGAGATTGCTGTCTTCTTTCCATTATTTTTCAACATGATTAAACCTAAATACAACTAAAACCTATGAAGCGGCGCAGCGAACCTCCAATGCAAAGTCCATATGGTATTTTTTTTCTCAGTAAAACTCAAAAGGATAAACGTAAGGTCTGTAGTGGTGCATAGCTGTATAATAAAAGGGTGAGCGTTTACGAGGGAAATATATAAGCTTCGATTCTGGCCACGCCTTATGGGAGGACCAAGAATCTAGCATTCAGCCACTGATGCAGCAATCGGGCGTGGTTACGTGTGTACTTGTGTGCGTCTGTGTGGGTGCAGCTTGTCTTTTACAGATCATAAAAGTAAACGTTTGACCCAAGTAAAAAACAAAATTGCAGCTGATCACAAGGAAAGGTGTGGTACAAAGTGCACCTGGAGAAGAACTGAATCATCCTCATAATGCTGTGACTCACCTGGTTAAAAGGATAAAAGGTTTTGTTCTCCTGACTGAAATCACGCTTATTTTTTGCTTTCTTATTTTTTTTCAAGGTGAAGCTATTTGAATTCAGCTATTTGAATTGTGAGCCAGACAAACAGGCTCCATTGTTCTCCATTGACCTTGTGAGGGCTCTAAACAGTTGGCCATTCCTGAACACTTGTTATTCAAATTTTGGCTCTTGCATCTGAGTGCCTTCTGGTGCTGGGATGCTGACCAAAAGAGTTCCATTTAGACCAACATGCAGCTGGTGGAGCCTCAATAACTCAGAGCGACCGTCAGGTTTAGACGATTTAGTATGACACAAATGTCTGGTCAGTCATATGCGTCTATTATTATCACTATGTTAATGTAAGATTATTAAAAATATCCAAATTAGAATGAAAAATTGGTGCAGATTAAAATGATTGCAAGCATAGGGGGACATCAGGAGAAGCCTCTGTCACACTCTTTAAGTCTGGAATGAATTTTCAAAACATCCTACTTCTCTGTTTGACTCTTCTGTTTTTATTTGCAGTTGCAGTACCAGTACAAGAAATGAGTCTTTCTAAAGAATTTGCACAAGAAAAAAAAGTATTTTCCGCTGCAGGTGTTTCATTCTGTTTAATTCTGGGACGTGCAGGACATAAGTTACCTCTCCGCTCTGTTGCTCCAGACAAGACCCTTTGTCAACGTTTTAAAAGTGAGCACAGAAAGGCGTCTAAAAGAAAGTAGAAGAAACCAGACAGAGGGGGCTGTCTCTGTGGCCTTCATTCTTCTTCAGTCGAATGCTTCTTTCTGCTGGGCTTGCAGGGATTTCTTCCTACCAAGGAAACTGTTTTTGGCTCTTGAGATTTGTGAAGCAATGTCAGTTGTTAAAGTGGTAAGTCAAAACTCACTACAGTCGTGTTAGCCTCTGCTCCTCTTCCCTCTTCAGGCATTTGAAACGCTTTCGTATGCCTTTACCTCTTCTTTGACCTTTCCATCTAACATTACTGCTGAATACCAGTGAGATTAAATCCAGTTTCTTCAGACGAGCCCACTTCCTCACCACAGTGCCCACAAACCCACAAATAAACACCGCAGTGTGCTTGATTTTCCCTTTGATGGCATCAGCCTGTCGGGGGATCTGAGCCCAGATGATAAAATTAAAGGGCTGCTATTTATAGGTCCTCTA
Source organism: Paratilapia polleni (assembly GCA_015106735.1). Taxonomy (NCBI): domain Eukaryota; kingdom Metazoa; phylum Chordata; class Actinopteri; order Cichliformes; family Cichlidae; genus Paratilapia; species Paratilapia polleni. The sequence goes on along the minus strand of VUQI01063409.1, from coordinate 29,571 downwards.
TTTCCAAAGGAGACTGCATATGATACACATACAGCAGGTAAAGAATCCCAGTATTAACTGGGACCAAAGTGTCATACAATCCCACAATTGTCCACCAGACATCAAAAGAGCACTAACTATTGCTTTGTATTCACCGAATCCACCAAAACCTGAAAAAACACTCAGTTCTGTCAACTATAACTCGATAATCTGCATATAGATCCATCCAATGAGTTAGAACAAAAAACATACAACATGGAAGGCATTAGCTCAAGGCAAAGTTTTTCTTTCCATTTATTTTACATTTCCATTTGTTTAACATTCCTCAGGATGGTCTCATGAATGTTTCTGCTTTTTGAAGCCTTTGTTTATTAGTGAATATTTCAGTTCCAGTCTTCCATGGTATATTCCATGTTGCAGTACAGAGTCAGCTATCTGAAGTTGCTTTCACATCTCCAGACAATGTTAGCAGAATCAGTTCAAGACACTGTTTGAAGTTGCCCTTTCTCATATGTAGTCCACTTTGAAAGCATTCTCAATACTGGCAATACTCCATTTGGCTTAGGCAAGGTGGCTGCCTGGACAGAGCTTGCAAGAGGCAGCACACTCACTAGGCATACAACACGAGAGATCAATTTAGGCAAAGGTGGTAGAACATGCAGGAGGTAGAAGACAGGACAACTACTCTCTAGCTGTGAATACATGAACTGTTACTACACTGGCACAGCTGGAAATCACACTTTATAGGCCTACTAGGGAGGCAGCAGTTTAAATTCTGTTCAAAGTTTGATCTGACTACATTGGATATTTGCATTTTCACACGCACCTCCATTGTGTAATGGGCTGCAGTATATAAAGCAGCTAATGTCTCCTTTAATACTCCTTAACTTATATCCATATCTCATTATTTCATGAGTCTTTCAGGGCACCAAAATAAATGTAAAAATGAACGTAACAGCACTGTAAAACACCGTTGGTGGAAGAAGTTTTAGAATTATAGTATTTTAGGTAACACCTAAGTCCTATTATTTAGGGTTTATAATCAGACAAACTTTGAATAAATGGTTTATAACACACTATAATTGTAACCTGATACATTTTAACCTGATACAGGGGCATTTTAAAGTAATTTATAAATATAAACAACTGTACAACTATATTTCACATGTCATCCTTAAACTGCTGAACTGAACAAATTTATCAAATTATATTTGCAAAGAAGCATACTTATTAGCAGACTTCCCAGTATGCAGTGCATGTTTCAGATATAACACACTGTCTAATTTTACAAAAACACAAACCATAATGAAGGGTGGTATTGAGTACTTCTGTCCAAGTGTGAACGAAGTCTATAAAACAGTACAAATGGAATAAGACTGATGGCCCTCTGAGATGGGAGCCGAGTGGTGAGATCACTCTTCAGTTCAGTTTATTTTCCCATCATGGACACACTATCTCCGATGGGATTACAGGTCACACCAGAAGTGAGAGCCAGGGGACCTGCCGGCCGCCTCAGATCTTGGTTTCAGTTTCCCTCCTCATGCAACTTTAGAAGAAACTCTCCAAGGACCACGGCTGAGAATGCTTCAGCTGCTTTGAAAGGAGTACATATGACCCATTTTTATTGATCTGCAGAGAGAGTTCCCATAAGTCTGGAAATAGCTGCTTCAGGTGAACACAATGAAACAATTAAACAGAGTATAATACCAGATTTTAGTTAAGATAAAGGAAGCAAATGTTCCCATGATATGTAAGGTAGAATGAAGTGAAGGCTGCACTATCAGTCTTTTATGGTACTGTGTTATGGTGGAGGTTTTCAGACAGTTTACCTGAGGAAATATTGCATTTTTAGGCAAATTTGGTGCATTTTTTCAGATTTGGTGGATTTTCTTTTCATAAAATATTAGCCCTGCTGTTTTCACAGCATGTACTTCTTTAAATTGTATAAAACCACCTGTTATTACTGGAAACAAGATATTCAGTGGAGACACTTCAGGTGTGTATTTTCACAAGGAGCTCAATAAATTCAAGACACCACTCAAAGCTGCTGACAGTGGAGTTATTTCCATATCACAATGCATATTTTAAAAAGTATGAAGCTGGTGGTTGTATAGTCTAGAAAAGCTTGTGGGTAATAGCAATACAATGTCAGTACATTCTTTTTGACTGTGGTCAGATACCCTTGCATCAGAGCGACTCATGTCCTGTTAATTGTTTGATGCATTCCTTCATCAGACCATTCCCTTTCTCATTTAAAAGTATCAAGTGTGTGCAGAGGTGGTTTACACAATCCAATACATCTTTGCAGTCACAGTGCTTCACAGTGCTTCACAGTGTTTGCTTGCCACCATGTTGAGTATTCTTAACTTTAGATTTTTTTGGAGAGTAACTCAGTAGCAAAAAAGTTTTTTTCTTGGATAAATTTTTTAAAAAAGCAAAGCGCTCTGAGCCAAGAGAGATTTGCTGCAGAGGAGAGAGACACAACTCTGCAGATCCAATCAAAACAGGAAACTCACTGCTGGTAGCTGATTTGAAAGTTCCCCACACCCCCGTCATATTTGTTCCCTTCACACTCTCCTCTTTAGAACTACAGCTATTTGCATAACTGTTCAGATCTGATCATCACCCCCTGCTCCTGCCCTACTTCCAGTCCGTCAGCCTAATGCTTCCCAGCACTCTCTCTTTGTGGCAGCTCTTATTGTTCTGGGAGCATCAAATGATCAACACATTAAACTGGGAGGACTCTTGTCTAGTCTATTCTGGTCTTCTGCCTCACAACTGAGGCTCTGAACAGGAATGTATTTAGTGGGATGGCCTAAATTATGGATATCAGGGGGGGTCGTGGTTTCCTACTTGTTGTTTCACCAGTGTTACGCAGGGGACCTTTATGTTGTGGAACACGAAGAGTTGCAGAGATATGATCTGTGTGTGTATTGTGGTGGAAGAATAGGGCTGTGGGATCTGATACTGTGGAAATGACAGGGCAGTCTGATGTGTCAGACTCTCACGGGACGGCAGACAGTGGAGAGAGTCTCCGGTGGGAAACTGCTGAGGTTTCACTCAGAGAGTGTTGTGTGGGTGTTACACACATTGTGTCATGTCTCTTTTTTTTCCCAGAAGAAGACCGGAATGGCTACAGACTTGTAGATTTAAATGCTGACATCCGTTACGGTTAAGACGTTACGGTTTAAAATGGGAGTCGACTGAAACCATGTTAGTTTAAAAATAACTGTCTCCAATCGACATCTGGATGAAGCTTTAAAATATCAGCGTTCTTCTGCTTATTTTCTCATTGTTTAACTGCTCTCTGACGTATGGGGGTATAGCTCAGGTAGAGCATTTGACTGCAGATCAAGAGGTCTCCGATTCAAATCTGGATGCCCCCTTCCATTTATGCAGTAGAAAGACTTAATGCACAGGGGGGTATTTGACAAAGTAAAGATCACCTCCTATTAAACAAGGAGTGGTGAAAAAAAACACCAGGACAGAATGGATAAGAGGAAATTGCAAGAAACCAAAGTAACCATTTATAGACACGCTGGCTGAGCTATAGAAAAGACATGTCAAATGTAAGTTATTGAGCAACTTAAAAAAAAAACATTTTTTTAAACCAGGAAGTGAAACTCCTGAGGTTACAAATGTATTTTGCAATGACAGGATAAACTACATCTCCCAGAGAAAACCCACCAAAGCATGGCGAAGAACACGCAAACTCGACATAAGGGCCCTGCCTGGGACTATCTTGTTTTGAGGCAACAGTGCTAACCACAGGGCCTCTGGCACCAGGGCTCTAAAGCCAGTGATGGCAGGTCACAGAGCAGTGGAACATCAATGCATTATTAACATGTGAATCAAGCTCTTGCCCAGAAGACTTATATGATTCCTTTTTTCTGGTGGCTATGTGAGCAAATAAAAACTCCCTTTTGATCTTACACTTGCAGAGGGTCCTGTCACTTGATCTGTTAACCAAATGTCTGCTACCTCTTTTTTCCAGGCTTTTGGGCTTTCTCTCCCTGCAGGCTGAAAAGAAACTACCACTGAACAATTGTCATCAGGGAAATTTTAATATCTCTAAGATGCCTTAATCTCTTTGAGGTTTTTTTTCTTCACAGTATTCACCTCTGATATACACACTGAGCAATGACAGACGCTCAGTCATCTCTACATTATTCTACATCTGTTGCTGTTTAGGATTTTTAATGAATGTTTACTCTGCAGTCAGAAGTCTATTAGCAACAGGGAAGAATAAATACCCCACTTTCAATTTCACAGTCTACAAGGATTCAGTCTTTAAGATGTTGTATTTAAGACTCATGAGGATTTTAGTTCATGTTTTTGTAATGCAGAGCGGCAAAGTTCAGGCTTTTTGTTTACTAGGAGTGAACTCTACAGGGACCAGGGTGATATACAGCAACATGAGGAGCTGGGCAAATTAAGGAGCCATGACAATGAAAAGCAGATGTGACTGCTGGCCAGTGTAATGACTTTGCTGCCATGTGAAAACAGTAGACAATGCAGCAAATGCCAGCTAATGGTTGAAGACACTTGCAGCAGTAGTTGGTTGAAATACAGCATCTAATATTATGCATGCTGAATATATTTTTCTCTCTGCGAATCTCAGACTCGCAAACATCGTACTGATGACTGGCTACTGTCCTTAAAGTAGTATTTACATCATTTAGCTTTCTTACCAAGTTAGACGATACCTTTCTTATGACTACAGAATTGGTTAGTTAATCCATTCAAAAATTGTGGTAAAACAGCAGTTCAGATGGCACAAGTGGAAACTCCAGAAAGTTTCTGCTCCTTCCCCTCTGTAAAATGAGCAAATTTGCAAATCCTAGTATAGATGAACACACAATAGTATAGATAAAATGGTAATATATTCCTCTAAAGTTGCATACCTGTTTTGTCTTTGTTGTAATCCAGGAGTTGTCATTTTTCTCATCATTTTTCCAGCTTTGTAAGCTCTTTTATTTCCATGATCTGATAATTGCTATTAATATCAGGGAGCTGGTGTTAAATGACAGCTGGACGGCTCAGTATCAAAGGATGAAGCTTACAGTAATAAGGCCAAGCAGGAGTTGCCACATGGCATAAATTGAACATGCCACCTGTCAGGAAATCCTGCATGATTATAGATTCCACAAACACACACTTTCCTCCCAGACTGGCCACCCTGGTCAGTGGAGGGAATCTGTTCTGTTTGTTACTAGGATTAATTCCTGGCACCATCACTGGTTCAGCTCCAGCCGGGAAACAAGAGCAGCTTCCATCCCACAGGGCAGCGGTTTATCTCCTGTCATGGGTCCAACTGGGCTGATCCTCTCATATTAAATGGATTAGCAGAGGCCTTGTTCTACTGTCAGTAGCTCATGAAAAGAGTTTGAGAATTTTGGCATTTTTTTTAAATAAAATTAAAAATGGTAAAATTTAAATCATGCATTCTTTAAATTAGAATTTGAACTTGTGCTTTTCTTTGAAGTATTAGTGTAGACTAGTGTCAGAAACATGATTCTCACCTGATCTCCCTAAGTATCAGTCGTGTTTAGCTCCTGTAGTATCCGTGGGAAACTGCAGCATTAGTGCTGCTTACAAGCCTTTTGATTTCCCGTGGGAGACATCCATGACAGAAACAGGTTACTTTGGCACCCAAACGCTGCATGGCATGACCGGGACTTAACAGATCATATTACGGAAATCAGGAAAAACTCACATCAAGGCAGATCATCAGTTACTCACTAAACATTATACACAACCACACAACTTTACATCTCTTTTTTGCAGAGAAAACACAAAAACACGCCAAGAATTTATCAACATAATGTCCACTTTCTGGAAGATTGCACTCTAAATACAGATAGCCTACTGTTAGATCTCTGCCGGTCTTTGAGTAGATGCATGAAAGGTGCTCCTCCCTGTCTGTGCTCTTTTATATTAATCTCCTTCAGAAGGCAGCCGACTGCCCACCCTCACAGGTTTCCATACAGGCGCCACTCTGATCACACAGTTTAATAGGAGGTCGTTTCTGACCAAGCAGAGATCAGACTGGCCACAAAAAGCCCTGACCCTGGAACAGCCCAGAATCCCTGTTCCAGGACCAGGCTCTGTCAGCCTGTTTCAGGCCAACAGCCTTAACATGATCTTCATAGTGTTCTTGCTGCAATGAGAAATTTGTGTCACTTGACAAAAGGCAGAAAGCATGTGTATTGTTTTTGGCCTTGTTACTGTAATTTATTTTTGCTCCCAATGATGAAAACAGTTCTTTCAAAGTTCCCTATCCACTGAAAATGTGTTTTGCAAATTGCTACTTCACTCTTTGACCTTCAGTGTGCAAAATGATATATGTGCAGAGTGTAAGGATTGGATTATAATTAACTGCAAACAAAGAAACTCAGAGACTCCAGTGTAAATAAATTGAGAATGGATTTTCAGCAGAGTGGGGAACATATTGTGATGCTCCATATGTAGCTCAGCTTTCTGTATCCACTTTTGTAGTGATTTTGACCACTGAAATTAGATCTTTAAAAAATTGTTAGTCACAAAAATTAGTCTCTTATGAGCAAAGAGTAGAGAGAGAGAGAACAAAAGAAGGAAAAACAGGCAAAAGAAGGGAGGAGAAAAAAAACTTTTCAAAACCTTTTGAAAGTATTTCAGGAATCTTTACTTGGTGACAAACTTGGCTTGGCTAAATTGCTGTATGCTGAGATAAAGTTTCCTTTTAAAGCTTTGATTAGATTTGTATAATGGTTGGATTCTGGAAAGATGCTCAGCGAAGGCTAGCATGGGCAAAACGTCCAAATGTATCTATTGATAAAGTAATAATATATTTGCAGATTAAAATAAACTGTAATTCATGAGGTTAAAACACTAATATTTTTTAAGTAAAATTAAATGAAGAAACAGCATCTTATTTGGGTTTATATTTAATTAATTAAACATGTCAATTTGATATCAGGGAAGTCAGTGCTCAGTTATGAGGGGAGTTATCAGTTATCAGTTTTGGTCAAGTGATCAACCACCCCCTCCTCCTCTCAGGACTGAGATGGACCTGGTATCGTTAAAGTCTGAAGTCCATGCATCGGCTACACTTACTTACGGGCCCTTTCCCACAACCTCCAGGCACCTTGGAGGAAGTCATCCATGCATAACGGTGCTCCTTAATCAATGGCTGAATGTAGAAGTTGTCCCAGAGGTTGGCTGCTGCAAGTGCGGCATTAGCAAAGCACATGCTCTCCTTTCAGGAGGAAACAATGCTGCTCTTTGTGTCGCGCCACAAGTGTCTATTTTGATTTAAAAGGGGATCTCACAAGCGGACAGACAATGATGAGGGGGCTAACAGGAACAACACTCAGGATATGTCCAGGACTGCACGCCACCAGAAAATTAACAAGTCCTCCAGCTATAGAACAAAGCCTGCTTTGCTGCAACATTTTAAAAAAAGCTGCACTCCACCAGATCTGATATCACAGACGATATTATCAGTTGCCTGAGCTGCAGAGTAACACTCTCTGCAGCTGCTTTGACAGGTTGAATATATGTCTGTTTTTAACTTGCATAACAGATTTTATTGGACCAGTGACAGATGTCAAAATAAGAGTTCACTGTGATGAATGGATGAAATAACTGGATCCCTTTACCATGAAAACAGCAAGAGAAATTCTGACAGATAATGCAGCCACGCAGAGCTGATAAATGTCATGAAAAAAAAATTTTTATTAATTAATGTGAAGCACTATTTAAATATATTTAAAGTTTTGGTGTAGAGGTAAAATTCTATCTTCAACTTAAGGAATAAAAATGTTGTCATCTTCGTCCCCCCTCTTCTGGCCTCTTCACTGGTTTATAAATAGCAATGACCCATCTTTAAATAGGACATTGCTTTGTCTATTGTCTTTCCATGTCTGTGCTGTCCTGATCAGTGATGCTGAAGAACTGCAGTAAACATCCTCTGACCTGACTAACCCAAGACTCCCATTCATAAACCCCCTGTTCTTAATCCTTGCTTACATTAGCAAAGTCTCTATGTGTTACAAAAGCAGCCAATATTTGCTGTCTGTTTTAAATGCAAACTATTGGTAATAGAACTTCATGTATATTTGGGTCTTTGTGGCCAATTTAACCTCCTGAGACCATGAATCCTTATATAAGGACATTACGTTTTGGCTACGTTATTTTTGCACTGCTCATTGTCAGTTTAGACCAGTGCTTCCTCTCATAAAGCCCTTTTCTTTGAATTTGCAGAAATGTTAAAGAAAAAAAAGTACCTGCTGCATAGGCAGTAAATGAAACATGCCAAGACATGCCTTCTCTTTTTTTAACATGATTAGGCTCAGCATCAGACTGTTTAAGAGGAGTCTTTTAAAGGATGTTTAGGGGCTTGGACCTGGGGGTGTGCTGGAGAGGTGGCTCCCTATTCTTCTCAATACCCCGCTTTGCATTTTCATTGGAATGAAGGCCATCTATCAGGAGCCCCTATAGGCCCTTTCAGAGCCAAATAAAAGGATCACTGTGGACAGACCTGTCTGTGGGTTGCTCAGACATGGGAGACAACAGATGTGTTAAACATTG
>VUQI01063409.1:0-21001 GCA_015106735.1 Paratilapia polleni | reverse complement strand
TGTTCCCCCCCCCCCCCCCCCCCCCCACAAAAACCCCGGAGAGTTGGGGCTGCATGCTCTCTAATGGAGAGGCAGCTTTATGTTAATTGCTGAATGGAGTCAGTCAAAGGTGCTGTGAGCCTTTGGTGAGCATGTTCAAGGAATCCCACATCATAAAGAAGTCCTCAATTCCCTCCACTTTCAGGAAGAAAACTCTACAAAAAAAGGCCATAAAATTGTTACAGGGTCTATAACTGAACTGCACCGTTAGATCCTACAAAAACCCGATTTGTAACTTTATCTGGGTGTAAAACTACCACTGGATATTGTTTCAGAAAGGCTTGGATCAATATGACTTTAAATCAGGGGATGTTGTATTGATCTATAAAGAATTAATATTACAAATCTTGTTTTAATACAGCTAAATGCCAAAATACATGTATCCAGATATGTTCATGAATACTGTTTACTTATGTGAGTGTTTTACAATAAACACTGTTATAATCAAGTAATTGCACAAAAAAAGAACTAGAAATGAATGGTGAATGGTAAGTAGTACTTTCGGCTGCACCCTTATTTCCCAATGGGTCGCCACAGCGGATGGATCTGCATATTTGATTTGGTGATTCATTTTGAAAAATGCTTCTAAAGTTAACCTATTCCAAAGTCTTTTTTAAGTATTTAAGTAGAACTATAAATCATAATTTCCTCACTGAAATTTGAATTTTATACAGGAAAAAGTACATTAGTGTTATCAGCTAAATGTATTATGCAGAATGCCCTTTGAGTCTTTTAATATATAAAACTTTATTGGACTTTCAGCACAAATGCAGTAAAATAAGCAGAATTCTAATGTAATCCGACTAACATGGAGCTCTATAAGAATTAATTGATAAATTTAAAAAATGCGCCTGCCCTTGCCAAAATAAAGGACAAAAAATATCATTATGTAAGTACACACCTATTAAAACTGGCTAAAAATATTTTACCATAATGCTTGCAATGCAAATTAAGAGTTCATACCTTGAATGAAACTCAGTGAGATGGAGACTTTTGCACTATTTAAAGTGCCAATGCTGCAAATGTCTACAGTAAAAATCTGTAAATAAATATAGCAAAGAACAAAGAGCAATATTTGAATTCAATCAAATTCTGTTTTTATATAGGACAGGCCAGGTCACAGCAACAGTCGTCTCGAGGTGATTTTTATAGTAAGGTAAGGACACTATAATGTTAGACAAAGAGAACCCCAATGGTCTGAGCAAGTACTTGGTGATGGTGGGGAAGAAGAACTCTCTTTTAACAGGAAGAGACTTCTGGCAGAACAAAGCTCAGACAGTAGCAGCCATCTGCCCCTTAGGGGAATGATAAGAGAGAAAAGAGACCACTAACATTTCACTCCCTACAAAAATAATCTAAGTACTGTTATTAACTGTTTACAATAATAAAAATAATGATATCTGTGATTCTGGCCCCAGTAGTACTTCTTATCATATGTAAATTTAGTAGTTTCACAAGATTACCTTATTTTGACTCAGTCCTTTGGTTGGAGATAACAATAGAAAACATGGCTTCTAGTATGATAGCAAGCTGTGAGAGCTTGCTGCTGTTTCCCTGCTGGGGCCACGCTTACCTCCCGTATTCCTGTGGGAATCAGGATAATCCTCAGTGATCACATCCTTTTGTCTCAGCATCAGTGTTTCATTTTATTTACCCCCTATATTCTATACATAGTTAGCTTCCTTATTAATAGCAACATGCAGTACTGCTTATATTGAAAGATACATTAAATACTGGACACTCTGTTGGTGTTTCTACATTTAGAAAGTTTAAATTCAACTTCTGCATCCCAGCACCCTTTGTGACACTGAAGGAGAAGGAACAAAGGTCCCTGCATCAAACCCTTGGGTCTAAACAATGGCAGCTTGGCGTGGTTAGCCTGAGGCGAAGCCATCTGCCGCTGAGAGTGGAGTCTCTTTGTCGGCTATTGTGGAATGTGGAAGCAGATTGATGAGGGCCTGGTGATTCCTTTAGGCCGTGATGAGGCAGCAGGCAGCGCAGAAACCTGAACAGACGCCACTGGGAACTCCCCTCCTTCTGCCTCCACAGCAGTCACATGACAGAGCAGCCAGACACCACAACCTGGGAACATGAAAAGGGAAAGTGTTTTCAGAGGCTGATGCAATGTGTTATAAAAATCAGTACAACTTGTGTTCTCAACAGGCATTCTGAGAAAAAGGATTAGCTTTGATCTATTTCAATGATAGCTGGAAGCAAAATGAGGAGAATGAATTCTCTTCTCTTTGCTTCTTTCTCCTTTGCTATGTGGTTTGGTGGATGCAGGCTGGAGCCCTCCAGGTCATGTCCTTGCTGGGATGATGACCTCTAACCCTCTCAGCAGGTGTGTGTGGATGGCCTTTATTGAGAAAAACCAGTCCAGAAGCTCTCTGGCTTTTGGAGTGGGTGGATCAGCGAGGGGGGACAGGGCAGATGTTGTATGTGAAATCCCCCAGGGAAAGTGTGCCGCCACCAAGGGAAAGGGTCAGGGCAGAAGGGCGGATCTCTAACACAGCCCACACAACAGACAGCTATGGTTTCCATGGCAGCCTGTTGCATCACTAAGCCGTCTGTTGTCTGGGACATAAAATGGCACTTTAGGCTCTGGGATCTCTGACAAAACAAGGCTTTATTAGCAGATATTCAGGTTCAGAATCAGAGGCAGGATCAGGCTTACTTTTGAGTATTTTTGCAGTTACAAGAAATAAGAACTGACAGGGAAACAAATTTCAGGAAAACAGGCGGATACACAAACAAGCATTTAAACCTCGCAAAAGTGGTGAGAGATTTAAACACTCAAACTCTCAAATGTAAATATAACAAAGTGAATTAAACAGCCTCTGCTGGAATTATATTACTTAATAATTGTTTAATTTTGTAGCTACTTGAGAGGAAATTTGTTTACTATTTAAACCATTCATCTTTTTTGTTCACAATTTTTATATTTCATTTTTATTCCTGTGAGTGTTTATCATACTTTTCTGCTGACCAGATAAACATGATACTAAATCTTTACCAGTAAACAGTCACTATAGTAAGAATTTTTAATGTCTGAAGATGGTTTCAGCTGGGGAACTCCAAAACCACAGGGCGGGAGATAAAAAGCACAGCTTGTTGTCCTGATTGTTTACTGTGGCTGGACTGTAAGTTATTTCCTTTGAGGTGATGGCTATAGAAGAATGTGACTTTCCGCCTATGTCTTTGATCAAACTCTGACTTCATCAGGTTATCTCAGCAAATGGGCAATAAATCATTCATTTAACTGACTGAAAGACAGCCCAGTGATCCTGGGAATCTGACCACATCTTTATTGCAACTTTAAGGGGATTATTTTCTTTAGCTGAAATCTGTGGACAGTATTATATGTTATATTGTGATAACATGTTTCTCCCAAGCTTGTTAGAAAAGATTTATTGGAGAGAGCTAAAAACAATTACAACTTTTGCCAAACTTGAACATCAAAGCTTACGGTAACATTGACCATAAAGTGCATGTGATAAATCTTACAGTGCCGAAATGAATAAGCCACAAAGTACACTGCAGCATAAAGAGCTTTGTTCTTCTCAAAGATTGCTCAAAGGAAGGGCCAGCTGGAGTAATAAATAGCTTGAGGAAAACAACAACTGTTGCAAAACGTTAAGCAGAAGCATCTTTTAGATGGCTTTGCCAGCAGAACCTTTCAGCCTTTTACTTGTTGTTTGTTTGTTTTTTGTTGTTTTTTTGCTAGACCTTGTCAGTAATAAACCATTGTGCTAGGGGTCTCTGTCTTCATACAAAGGGCCTTTTCTGCAACAGTGATCATAGGCCAAATGCCTGCCTCTTATACAAGAGCTATCAGTCCTCTGACGCATGACATTTGTATAACATTACCAGGGTCACAGCATGGAACAGTGTGGGTCAGGACTCTGGACAAATTTTGAACTTCAGTCGGTATGAAGAAAGCACAGGTCAGGGTATGCTTAGATATGCATCTTCACCCAATGCTTGGCCACAGTGTTCGAAAAAGACCGCTCACTGTCAATGGCCATCACTCTATAAAGCTATTGTTGAAGAACAAAAGGAACAGCCCTTGAGGATAAAAGGAGTTTCATGTCATATCAGTATAAGCATCAAAAGGTTCAAAAGACAAAGAGCCTATTCAGAAAAATATGGAATAAATTCATTAAAAGTTTTTTTTGTTTAACCCCATATGCCAAAAAACATGACAAGTATACAAGTTTCTTTTAAGGAAATTAGTTTGAGAGTTACTCAGATTGGTGGGAGTTTTAGTGTGTTATTCTCAATACAATTCAATTTTTATTTTAAAAAAAATTATGGCGCCAGGGGAGACGGGTAATATTCTGAGAAAAAAAAACAACTTCCAAATTCATTGTAGATTGAAGATAATTTCAAAAACGGAGGACAGAGACGGCAGCATAGCCTGTATTAAAAAAAAACACAAAAAAAAACGGATGTAGCCACTGTCACCCACAGGTTGGTGAAGTCCTGCTGTGAAGTCTGAAGCTGGTTGTTTTCACCGTCACCAACTTGGTGTTTTGAAACCTGGCAGGAAGAGTGAGAGATGATACTGCAGGCTCATAGGCTAGTGGCTACTCAGTCACATGGTAACACATGCATACCCTGCTTTGTTATCCATTTTGGGTCTAATAGAGAGTCTATTTATACAAAATAAGACATGAAACTACCAGCTGAGGCCATAAACCCATCAAAGTTAACTGTTATCTGAGGTGACAGATCAAGAAATCCAAAGGCCATTTTTCACATAGACTGCTGTTCAGTTGGGGGTCTTTATGAAGCCATAGGAGTCGTCCCCTTCTGTCCATTAGAAAGAATACAGGTTTAAGGCCTTACATCAGCGGCTTCACTTTTCAGAACTGAAACGTGGATAGCAGTGGTTAAAATAAAATGTAATCTTCATTTCTAAGTTCAGGGGTTATATTTGCACTGTTTAAAGTTTGGAGCCCTTTTGTGTTATCCAAAGAAATACAACAGACAAGCAGGAGGCCACATTTTCCATGTTTGTTCTGTGGAGGTTCTTCATACCTTGCAGTACTTATATCACGTCTAAAGAAGATATGAATAGTAACCTACACAGAATGACATCAAAAAATTATGACAGAAGCACAAAGGAGATGATCACGCTGATTTACTCACTTTCTAATTTAGGGTATTTTAATTTATTTGGTCAAAAGGCAAAGACCCTGCTAAGAGCCATGCTAGCATCAATAGATAAATATGGCAACTTCTGGATGGCACAAAAAAGTAGGAAGGGTCAGGAGCCCAACATTAGGGTTTCCCTTCTGTTAAACATTTAAAATGTCTCAACTGTTGTTAAGATATTCAAATCTAGACCAAAGTGGTCGACCAGCTGACAGACAGAAATCATTATAACCAGAGCCATGTGCCAGTGTGGCTGAAAATGGAAATACAGGGGAGGAGACACGGAAATGGACATGGGGAGAGTCTGGATTGTTTTTTTATTTGGAGTTGTGGCTTACAATAACTTTGTCTGTGGATTATATGGTACGAGAATTTGGGCAAAAACTATGTGAAAGGAAGCTAAATGATTACATTTACAAGGACTCCGAATTTAGGGAATGATAAACAAGATTAACTGATGAAACTCTGACTTCCTCTCTTCCATGCGAAGACAGAAGAGAAGTCTCTGTATCATCGACTTATGCCAAAAAGGATACAGGTACCGTCAGACCTCCACAAGCCAACACAAACATGGAAACCTCATCACTGCCTGAGAAGAGGTGGAGGGAGGAGTCCTTCCCTCTGATTAGCAGGAAAGGGTCATCGTCCTCTGACATCTCTTTGTCTCTGCAGTATTGACGGAAAGATCCCAATTTCCCAGGTCATCACCGCTGCTTCGTTGATCTTGGCCAAAGTTTGCCTGACCTGCCTCAGCGTGACCTCTGTTGAGACAACGTGAACATAGTCACATATCCAGGAAAAGCGCACATGAAGATTTTGCCTTTGTAGTCTGTGTGTTGTGAATACCATCCTGAAATAGTTTTTCCTGTGATATCATCAAAATACTTCATGGATACAATAACATATCAGGGGGCATTCGTGTGTTAGCATTTAGCAGATATTGGAGAATCAGTACAAACAGTATTAAAAGTGTCTTTCCTGTCCCACACACTGCTGAAGAGTTTTACTTACTCTCCCAATATATTTAACATCTGAGGATGGTCTCCCTGTTTCAGCCATGAAAAACATGGCATCTGCCAGCTTTAGCCTCTGGACTCAGCAACAGCCTAGAAATAACATGATACAGGCCATGCAAATAATCACAGAGGGATATCATATATGGAAATGGCAAACATCAGTCGGACAGTCTTCAAAGTCTTTAAGGACTTTACACTTGCCAAGTCATGCTTTAACGTTGCATCTGGGGTCCTTTGTAGATGACAAATGACAGTTTAGAACAGAAATCTTTCTAATTATACTCTTTTATATGAGTTTTACAAGACTTTGTGGCAAGGTCACCCCAGTGACCACATTTTACAATAATTCTTAAAATCCTGCGGTTTTCCAAGTGTCATTCCATGCTTTCTTGCTCATGAGTTGGTTCTGTAGCATGTAGAATTTTCCATGTGTAGTTGAGCTTTTAAAAGAAGACTTTTTGAGATGATTCCCTAGACAATATCCCCAATAAGGATCCCGTGTGTGTGTTGGCGTAGATTGGAATAACAGGACAAACACTGAGTAGGATGTGAGCCACCCAACTCTGACCTCCATCTGTGCAGTTTCCTCTCCATTCTCCCTGGGTGGGACTCCCCCCAGGAGGCTCAAACTCACACATATCTACTGTTTCTCCATCATGTCTCCCATGCCGCAATGCTATGACCTATCAGACTGGCTATATTGTTTCTCAGGGCGCTAAGGTTGGGGACCTTCATAGTTATGGTTTTGTTGCAGTTGGGCTGCTGCCATCAGAGATATTAATCTCCAGTCATGGTGCAGGAAATCAAAAATAAACTGTAAAACACACTGAATTAGTGGGACCAGCTAGATAATCCACTTTCACCATAACAATTAAGTAACAGACTTGTTTCTCAGAAAACATGCAGTGTTGACATCATTTATATCAGAGAAACATCATCTTAACACAAGACACTGTGGAAAACGAGCAAGCAGCGGCCTCCGGGGCTAAGTAATGAAGCCAACAGCAAAGAGACAAAAACTGCAGTCCCTTAATCCTTTATCGAGTGAGGAACCATATATGGTAACTTGATTTGCAGCATAACAATGAAAATTTTTGAAAAACGTCACAGAAGTAAAAAAATAAATAAATAAATAAATTTTAAAAAGTCTCATAATATCTTCCAATAACACTATAGGGTTGATATTTTGAATTTCCAAGTATTTCAATGAGTGCCCTACAAAAAGTTAAGTGGTCACCTGAAGCTGGCACTTTTGTTAGTGAACATATCCCATCATAACAACAAGTGTAAAGGTGATTTACTTTAATAATTAACCAGTTTAAACTTTATTAAGGCTTAAAATTATGTGGAGGCTGAAGCTGCTTTGAGCTCCTGAACTGGACCTCTCAACCGTGTTTTTTTGCTGTTGGTGCCTTTTAGAGCTTTTTAAATCTGACAAATAAAATTACAAACAATTATTTTATTTGTATGTTGCTTAATTAAGAAGTATCTGTGTGTGGATGCACCCACACAGTCTGTAGATGCAGCCTTGCTAGTGTTCAGTGATTCAGTGAACACCTGGCAATCAGCAACAAACTCTTGAATATTGTTAGACCTCCATACTAGTGACAGCTGTGTTATTTTGTTTTCCTGTCATCTGTCTGTCGATCTCATTCTTGTGAAAGCAATACTGTATATTAGAAACACCTAGAGGGAATTTCATTAGATTTGGCACAAACGTCCCAGAGAATGAACTGATTAGAATTTGGTGGTCAAAGGTGGTCACTGAAACTCAACCATTCATATGCTTATTATGACAACATTTTGCACAGTTGTCTAATGGGTTCAATTGAGAAAGTGGTGACAAGAGGTCAAAGGTCAAACTGCCCTGTGACATCATTAATTTCTTGCCATTCTTTAATGCCATAACTCAGGAACAGAAGGGGGGGACTGTGAAAACAGTTCACATTTGGTGGTTGTAAAGATCCTCTGTGCTGCAGGTTAAAAATTGGGAAGCATCCATCTTTTGCAGCAAAATTCATTTTTTAAAGCAATGTTTACTGTAATGGCTACAACGTTGTGTTGTGCCAGAATCATCTATATTGGCAAACATAACATAACACTCAATGCTTCTTATTAAAGTCCTTTAAAGTCTCACTTAGATATAACATATGAGTCTAGACAGATGTGAACTGGCTGGTTGTGGTAAGTCTAGTTTTAAGCACTTCAAATATGCAAACACCCCCTCTGCTCACATCTGCTTGTTTTGCACATGCAGTCTTTTAGTTTTTACATACTGATACATGCAGACAGGGATGCAAGCTAGTTCAGCATCTGGCCTAAATTTGTCTGGTTGGCTGGAACACTTCCACCCCGTTATGGAGAATGGGGTTCAGTCTGGTGCATCACTCAATCCCCTCAGGAAGTGTGTGCATCAGAGCAAGCAAAAGGAAGTTTACACTGCTGCTCAACAGATCGCTGTTTATGTTGGGGCCACCTCTTGAGGATGCAGAGTGGCTTTGATTTTTTTTTCAGTGTACCATTAAACGAGTCAATTGTGGAAGTGTGGAAAAATGAAAAGCAAATAAATTGAATGTGTTACAGACCAGTGGTGTGGTCCTTTTTGCAATAGTACATTGATTCTTGAGTTTGGAAAGTTGGGAAGCTTTACTGTCAAATCCAAATTCAGTATTACAAAGATACATAGATAATATGAAAGCTTGTAGTTTCCCATAAACACCCATAAGGAATGTGATTAAATTACAGTAAGATCACAAATGAATTTATTTACAGTTGCAGATCTGACATCCTCATAGATAAAGTGCTGTTTCTGTGCATCTAAAAAGTGGTAGACCAAAACATGCTGACTGTTATGTGACCTTTAATAAGGTCAGTCAGAGTTCATTCATTTTCTTTCACTTGATTATGCTTTTGCTTAAGAGATTAAGCTTATTGTGGGACTGCAGTTCAAGTCAGCCAGAAAGTGATTGGATGTTTTTTTTTCCATTTGATCTCTTTTGTTTTATCTTCAGCTGCAAGTTGCTAAAGCAAAAAAGATTATTGTTGTTTTGCTGGTCATAGAAACCAATAATGAAACAGATCATTGTGACATTCTTTGTTTCCTTCCCTGAAGTTTTATGCACACAAACACAACAACACTTGCAACACAGCCATCCTTTAACGGGGTTGCGTTATGCAAATACTTATATGCTTATACATGTTTAATCATAAACAGAGCATAAACAGAGACACAGCAAATCTTTCCACTACTGTTGGGACTGTTTTTTGGATTGCAACATGTTAAGAGTATTTTAAATTGGAATTCAACAGGATGAAAAAGTCTGAGAAGTCTTCTCTTTTAAAGATGAGAAGTAGTGTTATACAGCACCATACAGTACACTACGCTCTTTGTATTTTTTGCATTTACAGTTTTGGTCAAAGTATCTGGATTACTCCTTTGTGCCACACCTGTATTGGCCCATGGGTCCATTATAAAATAGTGGTTAATAGCTTAAATTTAAGAAGACACCTTTACCAATAAATTTACATAAGTATAAATGACTTAGCTTACATGTACTACACTGATTACTAAGATATTTTTGTACTACACCAGTCTACTTTTTTTTTTGTCCTTCTTCCCACACGTTTGTTCACAAGTGTAACCTTTGGTTTTAATAAAAAATATACTGGATGTTAAAAGATACTGTTCCAAAAAAACAATGACACTCATAAACAAATTTTAAATATTGGTAGCCTATTAGTTGACATTAACTATAAGATCTCCACTGCTATGACTAGCCCCTTGTTTCATGTGCAAATAAACTGTAGATGTGTGCTTGTGCACATCAGTGTCTTCCCGTATTATAGGAGTATTTTTAAAAAAACAAAATCCCCCTTCCTTACTGGTACAAGCACCTTATAGTATTTCCCTGTGAGAGAAAATCTTATCTGTGATTCTGTGATCATAATGTTTGGTTTTGGCTCCTGCTTTAAGTTACACTCCAGCAATTCCAGCTAGCTTTACATTTACCAAGCAAATGGACCACTTTACTTTTGTTTTTACTTTTAACTGCAAAGCCCATGCACATGGAAAAGAAAGACTAATGAAAGTAGATCAATTATATTCTCCTACACAGCCCCACCCCATGTCACTCCATGTTTATTTTTCAGTTTCTTGCCAAATCACTACAGACTTTCCAGGCAACATTTTTTCAATCAAAATTTGTGCATTGGTGACCAATCCATGAATTGTTTGGGATGCCACATTAAAAAATAACTGGGGGCAATCCACTGTAGGCTTTAGACACTATATCTGTAATGCTAAGACTAACCACCTCAACACTGAATGCATAAACAGTGCTGTTTCTTTATTGTCATATGTTTTACAATCAGCCGGTTAGAATACATGCAGCTCTTTAATTACCATGGAATCACACGTGTAGCTAATGAAATGCATAACTCAGGCCAATTTCACATGCTTCACGTCTCAAAATGAACCAGCTTGAAACATTTAAAAACTCAGAAAAGAGGTTGTATACCAACTATTGGAGTTAATGTAAAATTTATGCCTTATTAAGTCTCCAAACACAAACACACCAGTCTGCTCCCTCTTCTAATAAAATGTGTTTTCATACATGTTACAAAATGCCACTTTGTCCCCAGAGACAAAACATTACAAACGATCAGATTTCCTCTCTTTGAATTTTGGTGGTCTTACAGATGCAATCTGTCTTAAAATAGGAGATTTGCTGAGAAAAAAAATGAAGGATTTGTTTTTTCTTTTGGGGAATGTTTGGGATTGGCTGTTATCTTCAACAAGTTTTATATACTGCAGTGAAACAGAGATGTCCTGGCAGCCAGGCACACAATGGCACAGGGTTATCAGCCGTGTCACTTCAGCTTGTCTTGGATTGAAAGCACCCCCTCTGTTTCACAGGGAGGGGGTCTAACATGTGTTTGGCCTGCAGAAGAAGTATGTCAGCCAGGGTCGTAATTACCACTGATGACATGGGGGTCATGCTCTCTGTATGTTTTTGCATGGAAAAACATACTGTTATAAAGAAGAAAATTCAACCAACTATCTGTGAGGTCTGTCAACATGTGTGTTCTCCTTTTTCTGTCAGTGGAAAAGTTGCAGCCTACACTTGAGCCTCATCCAGAGTAAAATATCTTAATAATCTCATGATTATGGAGAGATTTTTAACATTATGCATAACATATGTATATTTGATTTAGAGTAGGTTTTCTGCCAAGCTGGAAAGACATAAGATATTCTCCAGATTTCCTGAACTATGAATCACAAAGCTCTTAAATTAAAACTGAAAGTGTGCCACCATGTTAAAATGTTTTAGATTTGAGAAAGCTTCAGTAAACAGCTTGTATAACTGACGTTTAAGCGACCTTTAATGTTTAACAAGGTCAAATTTGTAGGAGATCCCATGTGAATATGTCCCTTTCTCTTGGCTAGATATTGACTGAATTGCTACAAAGGGAACACAGTTTAAGTTAGTCAGAGAGTGATTGGGTGTGTTCCTTCCATTTGATCTCTTTTGTTCTCTTTTCAGCTGCAATTAAAAAAAAAAAAATTAACAAGATGCTGTTTATTTTTTCCATTCATATAGAAACTGGTGAAGAGACAGATCATTGTGAAACGCCTTTCACTTCCATTAATGTTTGCAGCATGTAAGAACAACTAGACCTGGAACAAGTCATATATAGTCTATACATTTTTTAAATAGCACACAAAAAGACAAAAGATTTCTGCTACTGTTGGTCCTGTTTTAAGAAGAAATTAAACATTCATGTACACATCATTTGGTGCCGTATCCAAACTTATTTCTTAAAGAAAATGAATTTACCAACTATTGTCTATGTATTGCTAATTTTTCTTCTAATTTTTGTGTCATAGGTCTTTGTTATTGTCCAAAACCATTTAAAACTGCAGGACATACGTCTTTATAAATAGGACACTGGCCACAACCTTCTTTTATACAGTCAGCCTCACATCATCACACCATTGTATATTTACATAAGCAGTTTGCAAACCATTTGCAGCCTGTTTAGTGCTGAATATCATGTCATAATAACATGCAGTTGGATCCCAGTCTGTGTTTTTATAGGTCTGGTGGGATGAAGACAGGAAATCTACCACTAAAAATAAACCTAAAGAAGTACACAAAAACTGTAGTGCTCAGCTGTTTTGAGAAATCATTGAGCTTTTCTTTGTTGTTTTTTGTCATATGAAAAAGAAAATTTTCACAGGAGTCTATGCAGTCCTGTGGAAAGCTAAGTACACACCATTATTCAGTAGCTTGTAGAACCACCTTTAGCAGCAATAACTTGAAGTAATAGTTTTCGATGTGACTTTATCAGTCTCTCACATTGTTGTGGAGGAATTTTGGGCCACTCTTCTTTACAACACTGTTTCAGTTCATTGAGGTTTGCAGGCATTCATTTATTCACAGCTGTCTTAAGGTCCTGTCACAGCATTTCAATTGGGTTGAGGTCTGGACTTTGACTGGGGTCCCGGATGATCTAGAGGAGGTGGCCGGGGAGAGGATGGCCTGAGCTTCTCCGCTTAGAGCAGGTTCTCTGCTGCCCCCGTGACACAGATGGTTGGATGGATGGATGGCATTGCAACACCTTGATTCTTTTCTTTTTCAGTTATTTTGTTGTAGATTTTCTGGTGTGCTTAGGATCATTGTCCTGTTGCATAACCCAGTTTCAGCCAAGCTTTAGCTGTCAGACAGATGGCCTCACATTTGACTCTAGAAAACTTTGGTATACAGAGGAGTTCATGATTGACTCAGTGACTGCAAGGTGGCCAGGTCCCGTGGGTGCAAAACAAACCCAAATCATCACCCCTCCACCACTGTGCTTGACAGTTGGCATGAGGTGTTTGATAATGCACATAATGCATTATCGGCACAAACACAGCACCACATTTGGTTTTCACTAAACATGGTGCTTTATGGCCACTTCAGCCTTGTCTGTCCAAAGGATATTGTTCAATAAGTCTTGTGGTTTGTTCAGGTGCAGCTTTGCAAACCTTGCCATGTTCTTTTTAGAGAGAAGAAGCAGTCTTTTTCTAATTGTACTGCCATGAACTTTAACATTTAACATGCTAACTGAGGCCTGTAGAGTCTGAGATGTAGCTCTTGGGTTTTTTGCAGTTTCTCTGAGCATTGCATGGTCTGAGCTTGGGGTGAATTTGCTGGGACGTCCACTCCCGGGAAGACTGTGGCATAATGTTAACACACACCTGAATGCTCCAGACCAGCAAACTCCCAAAACGAATTACTATGGAAGCACGGGTGTACTTAGTTTTTCACAAGAGTACATAGAGTCCTGTGAAAACTTTCTTTTTCACAGGACTGTATGTGTGATCCATTTTACATATTGCACTTCATCAGGAGGAACTTGCAGGCTTGGAGCTAGAAAACAGGGGTGGGGGGTTATAAATATTGAGAAACAAACCAACATTCATGGAATTTATAGTACATGCATGTGCAACAGAAAGCTATTGTCTCTTTAGTGCATTCATTGTTTACAAGCAAGTACAGTCATTTCAGTGGGAACTGTGCTCCAAGGTCAGTTATCTGAATGTATACTGAACACAGAACGAAGAACTTGCTTACAAAGTGTAAGTGGATTATCTATTAACAAAAAGTAGAATGCTACACTTACATAAAAATGCCCCTTTTATTGTTTTTGACCTAGTAGGTCATTTTCCCATCCGTTGTGTGATCTTTTTTACGGAAGAGACACACACATTCAGAATGAAGCAATGAAAGTCTAATTAAGTTGGGCTGAGCTCAGTGAAAAATGGGCCACTGTGACAGTGAGATGGTGGGAACTGAGGTCACACATGAAGTGGATGTGATTTTTTCTCATGATAAATGACTAAGTGAAAATTAAAACAGTGGAGCACAAAAATAAAGAGGACAACAACAAGAAGGATCTTCACAATACTGTGGTTTGGTTAAGTAGGTTGCGTGAACTGGATTTTCAAAATGCAACTAACTGTGGTTACCCAAGGCTGCATATTTATGGTCAGTGGACAGTTTATAAACTCATATGGAGATACATGGTGTGCAAGTGGAATTTTGTTTTCTTTCTATTGTGAAATTACACTTTAGACTGACAAGACAAGACAAGGAGCAAATTAAATGTCACTGTAGATTTTACATTACAATGTTCTACTGCTACTACACACACTGCTCGGCTCTCATTTTTTACATTCACTATAATGTATCGGGGCACTGAAACCTGTACCTAATTTATCAAAAATTATAAAAACTGATTCATCTCTAAGAACAGAAGCTGTGAAAGTCAAAACAATCTGTGCTTTAATCACAGACCCCACAGTATCTTACTGCAGTACAAGATAAAAAATAAGATCCACCAGAGGAGGCAGGATGGAGAGATCGATTACTCTGAGGTTTCCCATGATTCTGACCCTCTCCTGGGAGAGCGAGCTCCTGCTCCAGCGCTGCGTGGGTCTCTTAACTGTCATTATCACCGATGGGAGCCACAATAGGTCAGGGAGATGAGATAACATTGTGAGCAGTGGAGCAGCAGGTGAGAGGCTCAACAGGGCACGATTAGGTATCCGGGTCCCAGGGTGTAGCATTGCCTGGGGCCTCGGGGGGCCTCGGCCCCACCATCTGCCAGAGTGAATTCCTCTCGCTGCAGAGGAAACACTCAATAGCAGCACAAACTGTTGCTGAGGGGTGTTCCTTTCAGTTTCTCCTGTTACACTTTATAGCGAGAAGTGTTACACTTTACAATACTGGTCTTTCGTTACTTTCTCCAACACAAAGTCAAAGAATTCAGGAAAACAAAAGACTGAAACTTCTGGTATTTCTGTAGTAATTCGCTGTCATTTCTTTGTATTCATTAACAATAATCTGGCTATTTGAGTACAAAAATACATTCCATGAATACACCTGTCACCTGGCATCATCTGAAAATAGCACTTGTTCAATAGTCAGTCCAGATTCTGCCTGTTCAGGGCTCCAATGTGAGGCCATCATTCAGCGGGAGCACACCCCAGGGATGCTCTGATGACAGCCGTGCTGGATGGTTCACACATGACCCAAGAATGCTGCTGCGCACACAACACCCTGTCCTGTGACCCGCCAGCACCAGCCGCCCCTTTGATCTGATGACATGGTGTAAAATCGTAGATGCCCACCGCAGTCACACATGCCAGACATGCAGTTTGTATGACAGGCAGGCATGAACACCGCCGAACATGAGAATATTGAATTAGGAGCTGTCGTGTAAACCTGTGATGTGGCTGCGTGGCTCTCAGCTTACCAGGCAGGCCAGGTGAGCAGCTATCAATCAGTGTTTTGTAATGGATCCTCTATGAAGTGGTCAGATTTTGTGCCCTTTAGAGAATATTCACTCACACATGAATAGAAATCGTCAGACTAATAACCACATTTTTTTAACGAAGCATTGACACACATTTGCAGAGACAAAAGTATCATTGCAGCCACACGCTGAAAAGTCTGCAAGTGAAGAGCAGGAGCCACATCTGCTCAATCACTTAAAATCAGTTAAGAGGCTCGAGGTGCTGCTGTAGATATCAGACACTTATAACTGTGACCAGAACCTCTAACCTTAAAGTCATAGATCTTGACATGCCTATTAGTCACCATATCCACTTTCACTGGCTTTAACTGAAAGCTATGCAAACCCATATTTAATATGCAGAACTGCAGTTTGCAGCCTGATCACTTGGCACTTTCTTTGTTGCTGAGTATCATGTCATAATAAGATGCCACTGGATCCCATTCTGTATTTGGTTCAAGAACATTTGTATGGAGGGCTGATAGCATGCCCAGATGTGGATGGTGACCCTGTGTTGACCCAGTGTTTCTGTTGTGCACCCTAGCAGCCAGCACCCACCACTAGGCCAGAGTGGTGGGTTTAATGGTTCCATACTATATTCCAGTGGAAAAAAGCACTAGTAACAATATAATAGATTTACCCCTTATAGGGTAGACTCAAATTTAGAGGTCATACATACAGTAAATTCTTTGAGGTAGATTTCAAAGGCCAGTAATTTGTGACAACTTAGATGTCCAGTCTCATCAGAATAAGAAATTACAACAATAAAGGAGATATTATGAGATATGAAGCTCTCCATCAATGTGATTGGTGGGATTGTTGCAAAGCAGCAATCCCAGTATATGTTATTGTCTAAAAAAGCATTCAGTAATGTGAATGCTATTTAAGCATTCACGTTATAGTGATCCAATTATTCTTTCATACGTTTTTGTGCACTTAAATCCTTCCTCATACTTTGTGCTACAGAAACCATTTAGGTTTTTAATTTTTTTTTAGAAAATTGACAGGATGCTCAAAAATATGTCTGCTTAGCTGATGACTCACTTGAAATCAATCACTCTCATTGGTGGATTTGAATTTCCTCTCTCTCTTTCTCTATCTAATTAGTGGACCCAAGATGTGTGTGTGTGTGTGTGTGTGTGTGTGTGTGTGTGTGTGTTTCAGTCTCTTTTTCTGAAAATGGTTTAATAAGATTTTTCTCTGACTGAAATGGACTTGCACACATCTTGACCCTATCTACACCAATTTCTCCATCCTTTTGTCAGTCTCCATGTCTTCATATGGTATGGGAAACACAAACATATATTTTCAAGTAACTGATCCAATTCCAGCTAAGCTCAAACTTCAGTTTAAAGACAAATCATGATAGTTTCAAGTGTTTATGTGTCCATTTACAAATTCTAGCCTCTTTGTCACACACACATACTGAAATAATTCACATTTCTTTCTCAGACAAATGGTTTACCTGCACATGTTTTCAATTCAATTCAGTTCAATTCAATTTTATTTCTATAGCACCAAATTACAACAGCAGTTGGCTCAAGGTGCTTTATATTTTAGGGTAAAGATCCTACAATATAACCTATAAACCTATTCATCCTTCTGTCAGTTTCAGTGACAGTCATTTTGACTATGGACATACAGCATGGGAAAAACAAACACGTATATTGTGTTATGAATTTTTAAATTGGCACCACTTTATTAGGTACAATTGTGACCACTGCATGAGGTACACCTGTGGCCTGCGACTTTATTAGGAATACCCATGGCAACTTTATTAGGTACACAGGGGCCAGTATCTCAGGTACAGTACACTTGTGGCCTAATAAAGTGGCCTACCACTTTTTTTTTAGGTCCCTTGAGGTTTTTTAACCAACCTATTTACCTTCAGCTTTTTATTAGAGGAAAGCCACAGATCAAGTCTGGCAGTAGCAACAATCCCACCACAATTTCTCCAGAAATTGCATAGTCTAGTTAATTTGTGGTGCCATACAGTAAAAAAAAAAAAAAAAAATAAATATACTCATTTGCAGTATTTTAGGGAAAGCTAAGACAAAATATCAAATATCAACAGTTTGAGCTTTGGGATACATGCCTACTTTTGTATGTAGCAGTCTGTTATTTTCTCAGTAGTACAGACCACAGGATGAAGGACTTTGTCTGTTAAAGCCCAGGCTCCTCTATATTACATATAACAGTGCCTCCATCTGTTCAGTCCATCAGGTCTGATTTACTGCTGCTGTTTCTACTGGAAAACCGTTTGGATGCCACTGACAGCCTCCAAACAACCTGAGATCAGACTCCAGCTTTGGTGACTTTGTGGCCTCCTGCTGGGTCACCAGAAGGCCTCTGTTTTGATAGTGGCCATTACCCTCATTGGGTTGATCCTTTGAGCTAACATCCCTGCCATTAGGTACACAAGTAAGCATGACCGCAAGTATTCTCCATGACACTGGGTAAACATGTTGGCAGACTGTAGGAATGTGAAGTGACATGACTGTGTGTCTACTGTCAAAGAGAGAAAAACACATGGATCACAATGTTTGAAGGCAATTATTGAACACCAAATTTGTTAAATGTGAAGATGCTGCAATACTGCTGTCTGCAGACATTACAGTGCTGAAACCCCTCTTATATCAGTGGCTGCAGAAGGTGCTTCTATACATGAGAATATGTGGGCTAGAAAATAGGCTCTTTACTGAACATATTTGTTCACAGAGGGTCTATATGAGCCACCAGTGATGGATGCTGCACTAAATTTCACTCTACACAGAGTCTATCTTCACCTTTTGGTGTTGCCTCCAAATGGAAAATTGAGAGTAGTTTAGCAGAAGCATGACTGGCTCCTCCATCTCTGAGATTACCTCCAGCACCCAGAGAATTGCAGGGTTTGTGTTTCAGGAAGTGGGGAAGAAAATACAAATAAATACAGTTTTTGTTTTTAAAACCAGAAAGCAGCCTTGCATGGAAACAAATGTACAACATAATGTCACAACAAATGTATGTCTCCATCCTGTGTATCAGAAGCTCTGAGGAACTCTTTAGCTTAAATGGTAATCATGGATTTATCTTAGCTTTCTGAATCCACACACAAATAAGCAACAGCAACTTCACCAGACTTCTCTAACCACAGATATCCATCACAGTTTTGACAGTCTGTTTTGGTTTATTATGGTTGCTCAGACTTTTTAAGGGATCAGACCTCTGCCCTCAGACAAACACTCTTTGGGAGCATGCTTGCACTCATGTGGGCTGGGAGGGCCTGCTGGGCCATCATGCTCCCTGGGGTGTCTGCTTGTGAGAGGGCCTGTTATTCGGAGAACATCCTGCAAGCCCTCCCACCCTCCTGTAGTGTCGGCAAGGAGAGAAGGAGCTGGGAAAGCCCCAGTACAACAGAGGACAATTTGTGGTTTGAAGCTGGGACACTGCTGTTTAGGTAAACACTGTAGCATGGGTGGAGAGCTACATTATTATTACAACAAAAACAAAAGTAAAAACTGTAATTGAGGGAAATATTTGTTTTTCCACAGCAAAGCTTCAGAAGAACAGCTGCTCAGTCTGCTAATCATTAAATGACGGGACTACTTACACGGCTGAGCTCACATTAACCACTTTCTCCTCTTCACATCATCACCATATGTCCCACATTCACTAGAGCACTAAGAAAAAAAAAACATGTACTGCAGCATTATGTTAATAATGACGCCTTTGCCACAGCACTCAGTTGACAGACGGTGGGTGGGTGGGGGGCTGACTGATTCCCATACAGAAAAGCTGTCAACTTCTCAAGCAGAAATAAGGGCAAATACAAATGAATCAGCTGATGTAGACAGGCCCTGAGTTGCACGTTTGTTGAGCATACACATTTCTCTGAATCTCGGACACCACTGTGCATCATCATGCCTTAACTGTAGAAAGGAAGGAGGTCATATTATGGCTGCAGCAGAGTGCTAATTTACTCATCCAGAATACAAACAATTTAAAAGAAACATCTTATCTGAGTGCCTGGCTTCTCTGATAATAACATCAGCAAACTAGATTAAAGGAAGGATTTAAATTATTTTAAAGTTGCTGATGCTGTGGTAAAGAGCGAATCAGAATTATGCTGTTTTCTTTTTTAAGTATAATTCATCGGGCTGTATTAAATTATGTTAGATTGCTATTCATAGTTGCAATTACACTGTAGTCTGATGCTGTGAAATCATTTATATTATATCACTAAAAGGAAAGCATTACAGAAAGGGGAATTTTGGAAGAATAAATTCCTCCTAATTAACTCACACCCATTTATATGTTGGACATTAAATAATCCAGTCTTTGTGTTTAAAGAGTTACTTAGTTTCTTGTGGACAAACTAATGTACAAAGCAGCGATTGTTATTTCATTCATGAGTGACTGCAGAAACACATATGCTGGTGGCTAATCCATTGTCTGTTGGATGGGCAGATTTAAGAGTGGATCACATTCAAACAGCTATTTGTTGCCCCCTGCTGGCAACATTAGGAAGCCTGGTAGAAATAGCATAATGCATTTTGATTGCTTAAAAAAATAAATATTAATGTATGCTACAACCCAATACTTGAGTGATGACTCACCATTTGAGTGAAATACTATGTGTCTTTCTGCTGTTTGCTGTTCATCCCCTACCAGCATATACTGTAGATACGCTATCTCTAGTGCTCTGAAGAGAAAATCAAATACTGTATCCTATATGGTTCATAGGCTCCATACACCCCTGACCCTGAACTGGACAAGCAGTTAAGAAAATAGAAGGACTGATGGATATATGGTTTGTCCACTGTATTTCCTACTATCTCATCAGTAATGCTGCATATCATTCTAACGTCTTGGGGATTTCTTTTGTCAGTGTGGGAGTTTGAACAGACTCATTTTAATCTATCTTTATTAATGGGCTACGTACCACAGGCCTTTAAGACGGTAATAATTAAACCATTACTTAAAAAGCCTTCTCTTGATCCAGCTTTCTTAGCTAATTATAGACAGATCTCTAACCTTCCTTTTATTTCTAAAATTCTTGAAAGAGTAGTTGCAAAACAGCTGACTGATCATCTGCAGAGGAATGGTTTATTTGAAGAGTTTCAGTCAGGCTTCAGAATTCATCACAGCACAGAAACAGCTCTAGTGAAGGTTACTAATGACCTTCTTATGGCCTCTGACAGTGGACTCCTCTCTGTGCTTGTCCTGTTAGACCTCAGTGCAGCATTCGATACCGTTGACCACAATATTTTACTGCAGAGGTTAGAACATACCTTGGGGATCAAAGAAATTGTTTTACAGTAGTTTAAATCATATTTATCAAATAGACTCTGTAATGAACCGCTGTTCTGTTCCTTTAATTACTGGTACTGGAGTTGTCTGCCCAGTAACATGAATAACAGACACGATTAGGTGTGTGCCCGTAACCTGTATAGGGGAATCTGTCATGCACG
>VUQI01063408.1:69652-83668 GCA_015106735.1 Paratilapia polleni | reverse complement strand
AAAGCATTTTTCTCTGAACTCAGGGGACAGCTGCTTGACACAGTACAACCACACACTTACTCAAACTCTTTGATCCATAAAAGTCATCGCTTAACCCTGGGAAGTCCTAGGTGTCCCGACAGGTGAGAGCAGAAACCAAGAGAAGAAAGCAGACAGGAAGAAGAAGAGGTTAGTGAGAGTTGGGGCAGAGAGAGAGAGAGAGAGCGAGAGAGAGAGAGAGGAGTGCTGTGTAGTGCTCACCAGGCCCGCTGACACATGGTGCTGTGGTACTCATTTAGCCTGAGCTCCACTTTGTTCATAGTAAGCCACGGCCTTTCAATTACACAAGCCCAATCCCATTAAAATGGGATTTTGACCTGTTAAGTGTAAAAGCTTCGGTCCGGTTAATGAGATTCTTCTTGTTGTGGGTCAGTGAGTGACTGGAGAATTGATCAGGCCTTATACGAGGAGTAGCATCACAGCATTAGAAGGCGTGTGTGTTAATACAGCCAAGAACACACGCAGCTGGCAGCACACACAGTTAGACACTCCTCTGGAGCCCACAGACAGATGCACAGACACACCAGAGAGAACCCCACAGCTCCAGCCTGGCGATGCTGGCTCTTGCGTGTGGGGTATCTCTCGAGGACAGTGAGAAAGGGATGAGAGTGGTGCCATCACACAAACCATCCCTGGAGGTGAGCGGAGAGATGAAAGTTGAGAAACAGAACTGAAGCATGAAGGGGAAAAGGATGGAAACAACACCCCACCCCGCCTTACACCCCAAACACGCGGCTGGTACTCACGTTCAGACTCCACCATCTCCTGCACAATATTCTCCTTGCTCTTGTAAAACGGGAACTTGCGTGAGAGGTTGAAGCTTTTTTTGCGCTTTACTTTGACTGGCTGCTTGTCGATGTGTGGGTGAGGGGGGGAGGGGTGGGGGTCAATGAGAGGGTGAAAACAAAAACAGAATGGGTTTCAATGAAGGTACTTTAACACTCATGCAAAATAAAAATAAATGAAATGTAAACAAACAATTCACATTAAATAATGAAAAAATGAGAAGCAGGTAATGGGTGAAAATGAATGGCACATCAATGTGAAGGAAACAGGCGTCTGTTTACCAAACATTTTCAATCTCCTTGCATAATAGATAATAATAATAATATAGACAACATTACAACTGATTTATGCTTCTGCAAATTACACCTGACAGATCGTCATCTGACAGACATTTTGCAAGTGCACGTTTCTTAATATCACTAAGTGCACGATCTATGGAGGTTACGTAGACCTCTTCCTGTTCATGGAGCTTCTGTGTAATCTATACAGTAATACGAGCACTTTTTGTGTTTGCTTCAGTGAGCAGGTGCTGGTCCCTTTCCCACACTCAGGGGGAAGTAGGCCATCTCCCTGGGAGCCCAGCAGCAGCTCTGAAGACAGCCACTTTGGCACCAGGGCAGGGAGCAGTTGGCCATCTACACTTACCCTGTTAGACTCAATCATGCCTGTCCTGGCGTGGAACTTGACTGTTTTTAACCTGGCCCGCTCCTTCTTCTCCACTCTGGAGAAAGAAAAATATTTTAAGTTCAGCCTGGGCATGAATGGGAGTAAGTAATCACATTAGCCTCGTTTGGAAGTGCTGCAAAGGAAGAGAAGCGCTACCTTTTCTTGCTTGGAATTACCCCAATCTGTTCACTCTCTCCGTGAGGTGTGACAAGCCTCGCCTGCCACCACTCATCGTCAGAAGCATTTATGACATGAAGGATATCCCCATAAGAGAAGCTCAGGCCTTGGCTGGGCAGGCAGCTGTCCCTCGTTCGATCGTAGTCAAACAAAGCTCTACAAAAACAAAGCCTCTGGTTACACTCTTTGATCTTGAATTTCTGTGTAGAGACTCCACATGCACCACAATCAAATTACTGTACCGAGTGTTCAAAGTTGGCACAAAATGACAGTTATGACTCTCCAGCATTAGATAATTGCTCTTTGTTACTTTGTCTATGACTTCACATTGCTTGCAGGTGGGCTGTGATTTGACTATATTTAAAATAGGTGGAATTTAGGCAACAATGAATGATCTTGGAAGTTATACTTGATATATTCAGACAGGTCACCTATTTAGTCAAAGTCATATACAATTGCACTTGAATTGAAGTAACTAGTTTTTATGTTACACAATATGGTTAAAAAAAAAAAAAAAAAGCCACAGATAGCTGCTTCAGACATTTACTGAAGCATGCCATTGATAAGTTTTCATTTGACAGCTCTTCTTGTAGTTGCTGCATACTTTCCACTTCAACATACACTATTTATTATCTGTCCAAGTGCGTCACTGTCTTGTCTGACAGGTAAACCCATAGCCACAACTGAAGGTAATAATACCTGCTTTACAGGTTGAAACTTCCCTTGACCCACAAGCCTACATCTATAGGACACACACCACACTCCAGTGGACAGACAGGCTGAGCACAACATGTATTTTTCTCCTCTGTTTTAAATACTTGAGCCAGCCTGCTCCTGCCAACTGAAACTGGGAATGGCAATACTTAAACATTAATGGTGAAACTGTCATGGCGCAATCTAGCTTATCGCTTTGTGTGCTCAGCAGGGAAAACAAATGCACTTTCAACATAGGTTGACGAGTGATAATCAAATTCCTTCCCTTATGGCACCTTGACACGCTTGTTCTACACAGACTGTGGGAGCAGATGTGATACTTTTTTTTTTTTTTTTTAAAACGTGCACCTTTCACACTAAAGACCTCCACATTCCTGAGGCTGGGTTGGGTGGACATGGCGGATCCCGCATTAGCCGGCAAAACTAGACAGCTTTTCTACATAACTGTAGGCTTAGTCACCTGCACAGGAGCAGGCTAGGCTCTACATGCCTCATAGGAGTCAGTCTATAAGAGAGGCATTAGTCAGAAGACTCCTCCATCTATAGCAGGCCTCCAATGAAATAACACCTATGTACTATTTAGACATCCCACTAAGGTCCAATGCTACTTTCAGGAGTAGTCTGAATATTCTGAGAGTTAAAACGACTGAAGAGTACCAGTAAAAAGAAGATCGTTTGGGCGTCTGTGTTAGCAACAGAATGCCAGGACTCTTAGGGTTAAGTGAAGTGAATTAGTGCTTCAGCAGAAATATGGGGAAGCACTTGGTCTATGGAGTTACATCACACAGTCCTTTCACCTTGAGCCCTGCAACTCACTGAGCAGAAGGTTGCCACCTGTTTCAATTCCTAAATGAGCCTCCATCCATTTCGGCAACTTGCCCAAAGTGTCATAACACAGGTCACCATAACAAGCTCCCCTGCCAATCGACATTAAACAAAGTCAATGTCATAGCAGGCATCAATACAACAACAACAGGGAATGTCTGTCCATCATTCTTTAGATGGTGATGAATAGTACGAATCCAGCGCCCTAAATTAAACAACATCCTATGAAAAGCTCAGCATGACAAATAATATTTTATCATGTGATCTATGGCATTTATGTTATGCTGCTGTACTCTGACAGTGTGACTGATTTTGACAACAAGTGCGTTTCAGCTTTATCCTGTCCTGTAGATAGACTCAGGTTTGTTATGCAAGAGTGAGATCTTAGAATTGAATGTAGTGAGCACAAACACGCGTGTGTGTGTGTGTGTGTGGGTGGGTGTGCCGACTTTACCTAACATAGAGGGAGCGCTTCTCACTGGTGCGCAGGGAGCCTGATCCTGAGCTCATGCTGCTGTTCATCATCTGCTCCCTCAGGTCGTGGATCTTGGACTCAAAGCGACTATACTCTGCGTTGGAAGAAACGAACAAAAACTGTGTCAGCAGCTCTGCGAAAATAGGTTTTCAAGCACACACCATCCATTTGCACTTTAAGGTTAATACGCTCAAAGTTAACTTCTTGAATAAAATGACCAAAGAGTGTTGGACCCTGCTTTCTTGTTTCACTGGAATATTATTGGAGCGAGCTAGAGCAAAGGGAGGAAAGGTTGAGCGGATCCTTAGGCTGATTAATGACCCCAGTAACTGATGGTTTATCACAGATCTGCCTCACACATCCACTCATGTTTCATGTCAGGTAATTAATTATACAGATTAATTAGGTTCAACACAGACTCTTTAGTGTGGTTAAAAAAAGTGAAGGCCTCCAACAATTTCAAATGCATGACCATTTGTCATAGGTGTGTAAATCCAGTTGCTGCTCAGGAGCACAGGGATGATGTATGAATCCACCTGGACCTCCTCATTAAGAATGTTCTCATTAGCCTGCTGTGAACAGCAAGCTCTGGGCCCAGGCTGCTGGAACAAGCGAGGCCACCGCACCATGCACCACACGACTAGATAAACAGAGCAGCAGATGCAGCCAGAAAAACAAGTAGGCTAAGGTGCTCATGTGATCACACAAAAGATGTGCTGGAGCAGTACAAAGACAGCAATGTGAACAACCAATTTTGTCATCTAAATTTCTGATAATTTTTATCCTCTACTCCACTGTTTCATGTTGCACAGTTAACATGTTCTCAGAAATGTAGCTGTACACAACAGGATCAAACAATTAATGGTATGTGATAAGGTAGAATACTGCAGTACTGATGACACATCTATGCCCTCATATTAATTAGCCTTTAAAAGAACCAGCGGAAGAGAGTATCATCCAAATTTATTCTACGTATCTAGTTGACTGGCATGCCTGTAGGGGTACCTCACTGCTTAATCATCAATAGCTGGCAACACTTCCTGTAATGTGAACAACAAGAGATCAAAGTCCATATTCTGTCAAACAAGCCTAGAAGCAGCCTTGAAAAACAAACACCTACTCCTACAAAGATGATTTAGCTGTAGTTAGTCCAAGCTCCCGGAAAATTCTGAGCAGGTGCAAAAACAAGCTTCAGGTTGCTGATGTAACCCCCTGCCGAAACCAAAAGGATACTCAAAGCAAACATGGATCCGGCCAGGGCCCCCGGTGACAGCGCTCCACCCCGAGCTCTGCTCAAAGGGTTAACAATACAACAGAGTGACGCTGCAAGGTGAGGTAATCAGACACCGTCTGACTGCCTGTATCCAACAGCAACAGTGTAGCACTCCTAAAACAGGGACAGCGCATGCAGAAAGTCCACTTGGCTTTCAGGCACAGGAGAGAGGAGAGAAAGGAGCACAAGAAGCGGCAGCTTTGGGAGAGGAGGGGCCGAGGGAGAAGACAAAGAGTAGCTAAATACAGAGAGACCTGCTTTACAATGCCACCAGCCTGAAGGGCTGCCTGAGAACCATGCCAGCAAGACAGGCCAGGGGCTATCAGCAGCACAGGTGGTAAACCTAAATGATTAGCTTGATCAAATTCTTGACAACCAAATGATTCATCTGAGTACAGTGAACATTCAGGGGGAACAGAACTACAATCAGTTAAGATAACCATAAATTGCTGCCACTCCTTGTTGATAATGGTGACATCAGAATATATGAAATTCTGCAACACAATCAGTGTACAGCACATCACAGTAACTGTGTAACTGACAGGAAAACAGTTAAACAAAAAACAGTAGCACTAAAACTGTTTAAAATTAACTTATTTCCAGACATTTTGCAGTCGGACGATTGTAAAACAAAAAGGGAGGCATACACCTGGTACACAGATGGGAAGGATACTCAAAGTACTTCAAGGGAACCTGTTATGCTTATAGTTTAGATTTTATTTTAAACTCTACTAGAGTAGCTTTGCATGAGTCACAGTTCAAAATAATTATTTATCTTATACTGGACTTCAGTACAGCACCTCATTCATCCCCTGTTGGCCTTTGAGCCCTTTTTGCTCCTTTCCCTCTCCCTTTAAACCAGCTTTCTTGTGATTGGCTGTCCCTCATAACCCAAAGGTTTGAACAGAGGTGGGTGGGGCCTCTGTGCTCACAGTCAGGAGGACTGTGTGCCTGATACGACCACATTAGGGATATCTGCTTTCACTGTCATCATAAAAACCAAAGAGGAGGGAAAAAAAAAAACGTTCTGAAAACAGGTGTTTAGAGCAGTCAGAAACCTGAGTTTGTGGCTCATTATTTGAACCTTTGCCTGAACCAAATTTATTATTAGCACTGACCATTATAAAGGCATATATAACACAGAAAATATGAGTAGGCTGTGATAGTGGTGAATGAGGGTCACAAACCATCCACAACAGCACCACAGGAGAACAACACCACTGTACTGAAACCTAAGCTCTGTATCGATCGTTAGTCCTGCCTTAAATATCGAGTATGTGGAGCTACAGCAATAAAAACAAATCTTTCACAAGTGTCCCTGGATAGTGCGGAAATCAGATAAAATCTAATACAAATGCCGATCACTCACAAGCAGGGATACAAATCAAAGCAGTTTACTTAACTGGGGGCTAGCCATGTTAATAATCAGCCCATAGACAGGTTTGCATCATGGTCTAGGCAGTCAAAGCACTGCCCACTAACCACAATGTCTACGCTTCCAGTTTTGACTTCCTGTCACAACGTACACACTAGCAAGGTAATTCCTGCAGTAAAACCCAAGTGGGTATTCAACTACGACATTAAATAAACACCTGTAAACTGTAAAAGCAACTGAGTCATAAAACAAGAAACGATAATGCCATCACTTAAAATAGCTTCTCCTGCTGTTTCTCTGCCACATGTTATTTAACAAATGAAAATAAATAAAGTTTGATATTAAACAGTTCTTTCATTTGCACTGGCTACATCACACAGTACCAAAGAAATGGGCTGAGGCCTCCAACAGGAAATACTTCCATAAAATAGAAACAGGCTAGAATGCCCCAGTTATCTGATAAGACTCTTCATTTAAGAACAACTATATCTATCTGGTTAAAAACAAGTCAGTTATCGATTGACACATTCATACCCAGTCCAGCTCTTCAAGGGGATCAATCCAACATAAATCATTCACTGACATCTCTACTCACAAGCCCATCTTTAACCCACAATTATAAATGTTAAATCCCTGTTTCTTAATATGATTAATACTCCAGAGCTAGCCTGTATTTTTAGGAGTGACCCACAGGAAGAAAAGACAGCTAATAGAAACTGGGACTATTCTGCACCTCTCACTCCCACTGCGTGTCCTCATTAGTCGAACAGCTTTTTTATTTTGGGGGATGGTCGCTTCAGTTTTGATCCAGTTATGCAACACAGCAGGCATGTACTTGTAATGTGAGTGTGTGTTATATTGACAGGGACAGTCGAGCCAGTGAATGCACACACCCCCTTCCCTGATATTACAGTGCGGAAGGTACATGTAGACTCTGCCTAAAATATTTCAACAAAAGCCCATAATGTACACTTGTGAGTTTAATGAGGGTGTGTGGAGGGTAACATTTCCTTTATGGCCCTCCTCCCACTCCCTAAATGCAAAGATTTTAGAGTAATTACACTCATTGATGTTGGGGCAGGGCAGTGTGTGGATATACACCCTTCACTTCCATCCCTTAATGTGAGTTAAAGGCCTGGCAACGCTCCAAAAAGCCACTGAGAGTCGGGGGCCTCCCACTGCAGCCTGTGTGCTCCATTGTGGCTTCTTGTAGTTTCAGTGTTGGCCTTCGATCACAAGCCCATGGATGCTGAGGCCCCGGCCCCAGAGAGTATACTCCAGGCATTTTGCCTGGCATAAACTAGCTCTCACTCTCTCCACTTCCCCCCCAGATTGACTGTCCTTGTACAGCTCACTGGGGGTTCCTCCTGCTCCAAACTCAAATGAACATCATGTCACACACCGCTTCAGGATGCCAGCAGAATTACTGGCAACAGATCTCAGGTCACCAGAGGGGATGCAGGAAGTCAATCATTTGCCAGCACTCAACTTGTTCGTTTAGAGTAGTTAAGAACTGTACACAAACAGATAATTGTCTATCACCGAGTCACAAAGGGGGCACAGGACTGAAAGCATGATTTGGTATGGAAAACAAAGCTTCTTCTCTTCTAACCACATCATTATTCAAGAAGCTGCCAGAATGACCCGACATGCGAGACAACATAAACTCACATGGAGGAAACCCCACACCACACTATTGTCAGTTTTTGATCTCAGGCTGTGCCTTTCTTAGGCTTAGCCCCAACCTAGCTCACAGATCCCACTCCACCTCAGTTTCAGTGACCTTGGAGAGTTGAGGCAATTCTTTTATTGAAAGAGAAAAAAATATGGACAGAGCATGCTACAACGTATGCCCCTTCACATTCCTGTCATAGTCCAACCTGAGAACTCAGCCTAGATATTAAACTCACAATAGCCTCTCCGTTGTTGCTCGAGCATTAATGCAGCATGTTCAAGTACACCTACAAAGAATGACTGAAACACTAAGAAATATGCAGCTGCAATTCACAGCCAAGCTTTAATTCACCATTAAAGGAAAGAGTGATGCCATTTTGTTGAATACCCTGTTAATGTTGGAAGAGAAGTGCAAATACGAGCAACAGATGGATTCTGCTTTAGTCAGCATGGAAAATGCACCTGTGGTCAGAGAGTTGTAAGGCGCAGGTGAGGTCACCGAACTGACACACAGACACACACCTGTTTGACCACACCTCTGTGCCCCC
The DNA here is from genome assembly GCA_015106735.1 of Paratilapia polleni. Classification (NCBI taxonomy): domain Eukaryota; kingdom Metazoa; phylum Chordata; class Actinopteri; order Cichliformes; family Cichlidae; genus Paratilapia; species Paratilapia polleni. The sequence continues at coordinate 75,116 of VUQI01063408.1, read as the reverse complement.
ACCTATAGGTTTATGTTACATAAGAACAGTAAGGCAACTGTTGAATGAATTCTGTCTGGGGTATAAATTACAACCTAAAGAGGCTTCACCCGGCTCCAAGTAGGTTTTAGATGGAGAAATGGGGACAAGAAGTCATAAAACTGAATGGAGTCCAGGTAATGGCAGCAGTTAACCGTAGATAATGGTTGTACTAACCACAGTATGGGTGAGGCTATCACATGTCTGCCACCGTAACTCATTAATTTTAAGACTGATATAACGTAATATACTACAGAGAAGCTTCGTTATGACCTTTTAGTGGCTCGGACATATGAATAAGGTGCACATACTGTTTTACTCTGTACTTCAGGAGTCCAACTACAGCTAAAAAAGAGCAGTAAACTACTCGCTATACTACCAACTAACAGAAACAAATTCTACAATGTAACTCACGCCGTTTGTTCCTGTTTCAACCCGTCAGTGTTTGCCGACACCTTCGACCGTCGTCTCACCTTCGTTAGAGAAAACTGTGGCTATTATTTCGCTGTGGCAGCCGGTAGTTTCTTCATCCAGCCATTAGGGAGTACATGCGGCTTCTGCTGCTTTCTATCCGAGCCCATCCCCCATCATCACCCGCACAGGCTGGTAGACATAAAAGTTTGCCGCTTTCCACCTTCACTTTGAGCGCATTTAAAGTTTCCTCTGGCGTCGAAATGGAAGCGGAGCTCGCAACTTTCCGCTTAGTCGCCTCTTTCCATCGCTGTCCGGGTTTGTGTGTGCAAACAGCGGCTGCTAGCAGGCAGCTTAGAGTTTGAACAGGGAAGGACAACAGCGGTTTCGTTTGCCCGCCTTGCAGTTGGCTCGACGCTTCAGGCTGCTACCATAAAGAGCCGCCCCTGAGTGAATACTCGTTTAAAGCCGGCCTATCCGGTGCGCTGCCCTCGTTTGCAGCCCGGTGTGATTACGCATGGACCGCCGCACCAGGTAAACCCGACTGCACCATTAAAATTGTGCAAAAATTGCTTTTTATCAAGTCGGGCTTGTGAGAGACATGTATAAAAAAAGAACTAAAGCACCCGAAGCCGAGATATCACGAGTTTCAGTGCCTGCTATGAGCCTCAAAACACTGATTCCTACATTTCCCACAATGCAACCTTTCAGTGCACAGACCGGGAGGTCTGGACTGGACCACAGGAAATCAGTGAAATAAACACCGTGTAGAAAACATTAGGTACTGTGCCTTCATACAAATGTGTCGCATAAAAAGTGGCATTGCACCAGATTTTAAAGAAAAAGCAGTTAAACCAGTATTAAGACTTTACATCAGTAAGGTCATAATCATTATGGAGGAATAGTGCAAATGTTTTAGCATTAAAATATACTTAAAGTATCTAAAGTAAAAGTACTTATTACGCAGAATCATGTACATTACATTATTTAATCATAATTATCCATTAACAATTATTAATTATTCCTAAATGTGTATATCAGTTCACTGCAGCTGGATTTTATATTAATTACTTACATACTGCTAGGTAGCTTTATCTATAATAACACATCACAATACATTGTATTTTAAAAATTTAAACTCCAGAAAATAAGAATTACTAAAGCTTTAAAATGAAAGTACAGTATTTGCATCCAAAATAAAGTGGAGCAGGAAGTAACATAAGGTAGAAATACTTAAAGTACATTAAAGCGTTACTTTATAAAGTACTTAAGTAAATGTGCTATCACTAGTTGCTCTCAGCCAGTTGGATTAACAATACCCTAGTCCAACTGCATTAGTGGGGAGCACTGTGGGGGACAATCAACATATCCCAGGTTGGCGTGGAGTGTTTATACTGGGCCTTGCTGCAGCCTCTCAGTTCATCCACTGCCTGAAATGAGCCACTCTAACCACCTTTCCCCTCCCTTTAACACAACTTTTTTCTAATTGGCTGCCCTTCTCAAACTGAAAGTTTGAACAGCAGGTGGATGGGGCTTCTGTGCTCACAGCCAGAGCTGCTTGCCTGAGATGACCTTGTCAAGGATATCTGCCCTCTAAAACTGTTAGAAACTGAGCATTTAAAGGAGTCTTAAATGTGAGCTCTGGGTTCACAGATGCAGGTGATACAAAAACTTGCACATACACTTCCCTAATTTTTTTTTTTTAATTTTCACCTTGTTTAACAATTTGAATATCTTACCATTTTAACAGTGTATAGTATTATGCATTGCATCTGATGCATCATAGTTTGCACAGGAATAGGAGCAGGTTTATGACCCCTTCTGCTACAATGTCATTTACATGATATGAGACAGTAGGGCCTTACCCTCAGGCCTGTACTGAGCGATGATAGTGACAGTCTGCCCAGCTCTCTTCAGTGCTGCAGCTGCCTGCTCATGTGTGGCATTCCTTAGGTTCACGCCATTCACCTGCAAAAAAGCAGATAGGGGGACATTTAGCAAGAAAGTTAAAACTGATTAGATTTGAAAGATGGCTGGCTCATGTGATTCTGGAGACCTACACATAAAAACAAATGTGGCAAAGAACAAAGCCTATCCTCAGACTAGATGGTTTCACTTCAACCTGTTAAGATAAGAACTGCCCTCCTCAATAAAAATGGACTTGAACAAGTATGTATGAAAATTTTATTTTTTTTCCCCCCTGATAACTAGGACTGTTTTTTTAACATTATTAGCTGATGTGGCATCATTCATCCATGCTGTGACTCATTTTTTCATATGTGATGCAGAATACCACCAGACTACAAGCAGTATGAAAATAAAACAGCCGAATAAACAGACTTCAGGGCAGAGGGCAGCTAAGCTCCCTAAGAGTTGTTTTGAATTTAATGTCCTGCTCAAGGACATTTCAGCAGGGCAGATATTTGCTGGCTTTCTAAACACTATCCCTCCTTAATTTTATCATCATTATTCTGACAGCGGGAGTTGGCTGAAAATCCCACTGCCTCAAACTTGTTTCACTTGTTGATGTGCGTAAACAGAAATCTTGAAGCTGAAATACTGACTGAGAGAATACGATCACCCCTCCTCAGTTCCCCGCTCAGGTCAGCCGGGCCTCCAGCCAGGATGAAGGAGACGAAGATCCCCTCTCCATCCTCCCCGCCAACGATGTTGAAGCCCAGACCAGTAGAGCCCTTGTGCAGCAACACCTTCCTTGGCTCCCTGTCAAACAGAGTGGTGGTGTCAGGGTGAAGGGCAGGACAGAGAGCATAAAAAAGGAAAGAGATGTGACCAAAACAAAATAGAAATGGCACAAACAGAGGGATACAGAGAGGCTGTTTAAAAAACAGCCTTTGTCTACTGGTTTATTATGTGAATGATCCCAAAATGTCAAGTGTGTCCAGTTTAGGCAGCTACACTCATCAGGCCTGCAGATGTTGTATTGTAGATTCACTCCGTTTATATACTTCAAAGTGAGAACTTTAAATAGAACATTTAAATGATTTATGTACAGGACACTACTCACTGGTAGACAACAATGATTAACCATATAACAACCTTACATAAAACCATGCATGACACTGTTAACTCATTACAATAAAACAAGCAGCAAAATGATTGGGTCCAAATGCCTGTCATCTATTGGCTACATCTTATGGAAGTGTACACACGTGTAAACACTTAAACACCCACTCATATCAATGTACAATGAGCCACCTCCTGCTCGACAGACCTGCTGAAGCTCTGCTTTAGCTTTACCCACTATGACTCATCCTCCAGTAGGCTATTCAGACTGCCTCAGTTTTAAGATGCTAGAGAGGCCAAACCGCTGCTACAGTCCAGGCAAAAGCCCTCTGAGAACACACTTCACACAAATGCAAACACACCCACACACACTCTAGGAAGCCCAACAGTCGACTCTTTCTCACACGCACGCAGAGATTTTCTATACAAATGAACACATAAACACATGCATGCACACAAAACGCACAGTTTCCTCTCTCAACAGAAAACACTGCATGGTTCCCATTAGTGGTCTTCTCTCGCAGTACTCAGCCTGCGGTCGACAGGAACAATTCCTACTCAATCCCTAATGGCTGCGCTCAAAGTTGCTGCTAAGACCATTTTCCCATTGATGGCAGCCGAGGCAGCATTCCAGACTTTCAGAATCATACCCACGACTGACTGGAAAAATGCTGGAAACTCCTGAATAGTAACATAGTGCCTAAAGAAAGACTGCCATACTGTATGCATTTTAAGTAAACTGAACTTTGCAGAGATGCAGAGCGTTAAACAAGATAGATCAATATCCATATAGTGACTTTTGGTCTGCAGGAGCAGTGTGTCACACAGGTAGTGTTTTTATAAAGATTCAGGGAAAGATTATGTATGACCGAGCTGATGAGGCTTATAACATTGCTTCATTATGCTCCTAGTTTTAGCCATAGCCTTTTAGAATTAGGTAAGTGATAATTGCTTTTGAATATGCTAAAACAACTCACTTGCCTTCACACAAGTCAAGCTTAAAATAACCTCACTTTCCATCTAAAGCTTTTCATCTCAGCTTGAGAAGGCACACAGATCTCCATGGTTACCTGAGGATCCAGAAACGGTGCTTGCTTCTGAAAGAGCATTTCCTAACTGTGCGTTCAGGCAGGCTCCTCACCAGCGACATGGAAGATGAGATGTTGACTGTGAACATGTTCGCTATGCCACACTGCTCAGCTCAGCTCAGCCACAGCATTTCTCCTCGACCCCCTCTTCCTGTCTGGTCTTCCACAGTGAAGTGGGCTACAATTTTAGAAACTCTTGTGATCTGGGCCTTGTGTTCCCTATCTCATTCTCCTGTGATGTGATGGGAAACAGCTCCTCTTCGGGTTATGACAATCTCTCGCTCCCTATCACCAGTAAGGCAACACACTTAACCCTGACTGTCCCTAACAAACAAAAAGAAATCTTCCATTCTATAGGAAGAAGCAAAACATCACCCATCTCTTTCATCTGGAATAATTAGGGTGGACTAGAGTTTATCTGTGTTTGATCCCCTTTCAAACTGTCCCCTCGTCTCTGCTGTGATGCTGCTGCAGGTTCACCGCCCCCTCCAATCCAGCACACCAGCATTCCTGTCTGTCAGCCTGGCCCTCTGGAAACTAGGCAGACATATTCCCAGAAGCTCCTTGCTAATTCGTCAGTGTAAACAAAAGAGGAGCTCATGGACTGACTTTCATGACTTTTAGGCCTTTGATTTGACACCCCCATAGTCTATGTCCTGACTGCACTCTTACCACAGTAAAGTAATGTGGAACAGTTTTCACAGGTGCTTTTCTTATTTTAACAGTTGCTGCTGCTGCACTCCAAGGAGGCATGTGTGTGCTGCTTGTCCATAGGATGTGAACTGATTTGGTAGTTACAAGGAAAATGGGAGTGAATTCCTACAGTTTTAAATGCAGGGATCAAGTCCTCCCTTTCTATCACAAGACCTGCTCCCTCCCTCCTTCCCCCCCCCCCCCCCCCCCCCCCTTTTTTCCCTCCCCCT
>VUQI01063408.1:35012-58660 GCA_015106735.1 Paratilapia polleni | reverse complement strand
ATACACATTATCTCAGTGTGTGAGGCTGGCAGCACGCAGACGTAATGCGGTACACACACTATCACTTGGGAGCAAAATGAACGGATGCCATAGGAACAGTCAGTGAGTCTCCTTGGGACTGAGACTGTGGGGAGAGATGAGGGTGGGAGGAGGGGGTGGTGAGGGTGGGAGGAGGGGGTGGTGGGGGTGTTGAAAGGTGTGAGGACTGAGAATGAGGACTGGGGCAGTGAGACTGCTGCTTATTAACCGCCACAGCCAGACATCCTGTGGTCACCTCATAAAGCAAACCAGATTGTGTTCCAGCTGTTCGGAGAATGCGTCTATCCCACATCTACTTCCACTTAATGAAAGCATGCAGTGTCATACAGAAAAATGAATTTTGGTTTGGTGTGCTACAGGATTTAAAGGATTATACAAACTCTACACGATACAAGAAATAAGGTCCAAAATATTTCAGTTTTATCTATAATTTTAAAATGTATGGAGGCAAGATTGACTTTTTATTATGTAAAAATTTCAAATGACATAATCCACAACCCAATCTCACCCTCCCACCTCTGTTATTTTATATGCTAACTGGTAATTACTTAATAATTCTTTGTATCTTTGTCGTACTTGTTTAGTGAACAGAAAATAACTGGCACTTGGTCTGAAATACACAAGACATCTAAATGATGTCATGATGATGTCACCATGATGCCACACTGACTTTTCACCCTTTTTTTCCCACAATTAAACAACCGAGCATATTAATCATTACAAAATAACAAGATCAGTCAATAATGAAAATAACTGCTTGTTGCAGGCTTGCTGTCAAACTGTGTTTAAGGGTCTAAGAATTCATGGGTAACATGCTGATGTCTCCTCTGTCATTTATTGGTAGTAATGGTGGGTTGGATTAGCTCTAAGTATTTTGAATATAGATTGTAAAAGCTATTTTAGATTTCTTGGTAATAATTTTTAGGGAAATGATTATTTCTCTTGTTTTTGTTTCCATTCATTCTTTGAAAAAATGCTCAAATGTAAAATATGGATTAACTCTCCCCATCAGAAGTGTCAGTAGCCGCATTCAAAAGCCAAACTTATCCAAAATCAAGGGTTAGATATTAAGTTTCACAGTGCAATATACCTTCCAGCTCAGCTCTATTGTGCCACCTGGTGTATCTTTCCCCACCTCAGGCCTGCACAGTGACCAAAGAAGGAAAGCAGAAGTGGGATGGAGGAGAAACACTGGTTTGTGTTGGAGCAGCCCGATGGCCATCCTTTACGTCAGCACACTGTCTACTTTTTATTGATTTGATCGAGTTGTGTGGGTGAGAGGGATGCTGACAGGGGTGTTTGGAGGGCCTTACACTTCCAGAGGTCCAGCACTGAGGAGAAAATCATTAGCTGTCCGTCTTAACACTAACCTCCCCAACCTCACCCAATCTCATCCTCTCACCTTTGTCTTACTGACATATGTGCATACTGCCTGTGTTTAAAGAGCTGAATTTGACTGAGTCTGAACAAATAAGTGCTACTTATGATGCAATTTTTTTTTAATGTAAACTGTGCTACTGTGCCATTTCCATTTATAATGTGGATCTACCTGCTGGGATACTGCTCTACTGTAGCTGAAAATACGTGCACATGTACACAGATGTAGAACTGGACAATTAAAAAATATAATTAGATATAGGGGAATGAAATTCAGGAATCTGGGATTTGATGTGTTAAAATGAAAATATAGAACATTATGTTTCAGGTTAACTCCAGTTCTTCACATTCATCCTATAAAAATCTAAATTTGATAAAGCAGTTCTACTTTATTTATTGAACAGTTACCACCAATTATTTACAAAGGCAGGAATATTAAAGGGACACACACAGTATGAGTGGCAGAACAAAATGATGGACACTTTCATATCATCTTACTGTTTATATAGCTACTATATAATAATAATACTCAACTACTCAGCTGTTCAGTGTGATGTGCACTTCACTGTCACCTCCTTGAATATACATTCACCAGCCACTTCATTAGTTACACCTTGTCAGTACCAGGTTGGACCCCCTTTTGTCTTCAGAACTGCCTTAATTCTTCATGGCAAAGATTCAGCAAGGTGCTGGAAACATTCCTCAGAGATTTTGGTCCATATTGACACGATAGTATCACACAGTTGCTGCAGATTTGTCGGCTGCACATCCATGATGAGAATCTCCCATTCCACCACATCTCAAAGGTGCTCTACTCGAATGAGATTTGGCAACTGTGGAGGCCATCTGAGTACAGTGAACTCATTGTCATATTCAAGGAACCGGTTTGAGATGATTTGAGTTTTGTGGCATGGCATCTTATTCTGATGGAAGCAGCCATCAGAAGATGGGTACACTGTGATCATAAAGGGATGGACAACACTCAGGTCAGCTGTGGTGTTTAAACAATGCTCAGTTGGTACTAAGGGGCCCAAAGTGTGCCAAGAAAATACCCCCAACACCATTACATCACCACCACCCTGAACTGTTGATGCAAGGTAGGATGGATCCATGCTGTTTCATGTTGTTTATGCCAAATTCTGACCCTACCATCCAAATGTTGCAGCAGAAATCGAGACTCATCAGGACAGGCAACGTTTTCCAATCTTCTTTTGTCCAAATTTGGTGAGCCTGTATGAATTTTCACCCAGAGAACTGCTGCTCACTGGATATTTTCTCTTTTTCAGACCATTCTCTGTAAACCCTAGAGATGGTTGTGTGAAAAAATCCCAGACCAGCCCGTCTGGCACCAACAACCATGCCATGTTCAAAGTCACTTAAATCACCTTTCTTCCCCATTTTGATGCTCGGTTTGAACTTCACCGGGTCGTCTTAACCATGTCTACATACTTAAATGCACTGAGTTTCTGCCATGTGATTGGCTGATTAGATATTTGCATTAATGAGCAGTTGAACAGGTATATCAAATGAAATGGCCGGTGACTGTACATAATGCTAAAAAGATGTTTACTTTAAGATTAAGCTACTTGAGCAGCATTAAAAAAGCCTCTGATTTAGGGTTTTCAGTCAAGCTGCTTGTGGCTGCAACACCTCTGTGTCTACAAAACAGTGGCTTGAAGCACACTCTTAAAAAAGAGTTCATCCTTTGATCATAAGCGCCTCACAAGATATGAATAATTTCTCCAGTCATTCACACGTCTGAGTGTCAAGATCCCTGGAAATGAAGGTTGGTCTCCAGACAAACAGGAGTTGTAGCTGTAGTTTTAACCTGCTACAATCAGTGGTGATGTGCTATGACTCTGGACAGCTGCGCCCCCCCCAGTCAGCACAATTGGGCCTTCGTTGTTATCTGCATATGGACTAACAGATGCTCATGTCTGTGCTTGTGTTTGCACATTTCTCATGAAAGCTTTGCACTTTTCCCTCCCTTCACCTTAGAACCCGACTCATCCAAACTCAACAGAAGATGTTAATGGTGAAAGCATGTTTTACGTCAGTGAGAGTCTATTGTGAATGAAAACCATGAAACCACAGTTGATGAAACACAGCCTGGGGGCACCTCAGGGGAATACACTGGCTACTGTTGTCCCTTGGTGACTGACAGACTAAGCTACTGAATCCACTGCTGAGACCACATGTGAACACACCTGTTACAGTATAATGCCTGCAGTGCTTATCATAAGTAACATAGCAAACCAATGCTTTCCCCAAGGGGATCACCAAACCTACAACTCCAGCTGAAAGACAATAAACCTATCAGTGGCAAAAAACATAGCAGTATTATCCTGGCCTGGGATTGCTGCGTAATCCCTCTATCTGAATCTCACATAACAAGCAAACAAAAAGGAATAATGGAAGATAATCTCAACATGAGTAATCTCAACATGAGTTTGTTTAACATTTAGCAATTTACCCAGGTAACTTGGATTGGACTGGATTACCCCTCCCTCCTGTGGACAACCTGCTCTCACCTCTGTGCTAACCTCATGCACAGGAAACCAAACAGATCTGACCACAAGTGAGGTTTAAAATACAAAGTGGAGGTAGCATATAGTACCATCTGTGCTATAATGGCCCCTCAGAAGAACAATGTCTTATAGTATCTGGATTTTCCTACAGTGGGATGTAGGTTTAGAATCACACAGGTGAAGAGAAAAGTCTTTGAGACTGACTCAACCCATGAGGGGATGGGAATGTCTGTCATCTGTGTATTTCAGGGGAATGTGGGTCAGGGAAACATCCAAGAGATTCAATTGGTGAGGTAGTGAAAGTGCTGAAGACTTGACCCTGGAGACTTGGACACCAAGCAAAAATGAGGACTACCGACTTCATTTCAACTTGACTACTTAGACCCTGAGTTGGTAAAATTAACATGTAAAAAAAAGATGTCAACAGAAGGCTGCAGAGTATGAAATGTTAATTTTTATGCCTTTGACAAAATCTTTGCTAAGTAAAAACACGTATACTGTATGTGAATTTTACCTCATTTAGGCTGTGTCTAGATCTATTATCTGGATAACTACATCCAATCAATGGGCACCTGCGTGTACACATGGAACAGTGAGCACTCTAGTTATCACACTTCTTCCCACGTGGGAGGTGTATCTTATCTCTTTGCAGGTCAAAGAAAACAACGACATGAACATGAACAAGTTATTTTCATAATTTTTGGTGAAAAGCAGGCCATTTTAGTAGGAAGAGGTCAGGTAAGGTGACCTTTTAACTTCCCAGGCAGATTGTTTTTTAATATGTGGTCATGGCAGATGGCATTTACAGCTGGCTGACATCCAATCACATTGCAAGCCAGTTGATCTGGTCATAGAGCATTCAATGAGCATTTGCACCTTACATTCACAAGTGCTTTTTCTCATCCGGAAAAGATATTTTTACCGTGGTTACATTAGAATTGAAAGCAAGACTGACCGAGACTTTTAACTCAAAACATTAATTATTCATGCAGACAACTGCTGTTCTTTACATCTGTCAATATGCAATGCAAAGTTCAGGGTGAAGCTTTAATGCAATCCAGCAGAGACACCCATACAAACAGGCTGCGATATGGAAGCGAGCGAGGAAGCTGGACACAAAGACCTAATGCACGCACAAGGACAATAAGACCAGACTGCTTCCCCAGCATGAGATCCTTCCAACAAGTCCACACTGACCACCAGGAGCTATGATCACCACAGTGCTTTCTTTCTCTCACTCCCAAGGTTCATCTGTTCATGATAGTTTCTTATTCATCAATCTATCATCTTGCGCTTCTGTCAGCTGAGACTGTGCGTCTGTCTCTTGTCTCTCAGCATCACAGTGCTTGTGTATCATGGTGGCACTGCACCACGCAGCACTCACTTGGCTGCAGACCCTCAGGACAGTAAAGCTACACAGACTCCCAGTGAACCTTGGCAAGTGCAGGGCACAGGCTTCATCCAAATTGTTAAATAATCAATGTGTTCCCATGGTAACCAGCGCTCGCACAGTATTGGCCGGCAAGCCAGCTTAGCCACCTCCCCTTGCTCCACCTCTCAGGGCTCTCACTGTTACCTCACTGCAGTTTATGTGGCTTTGTGCTCACACATGCCTGTCCATAGGCTGGATGTGCCTGGCTGCCTTCAGTGCTGCCTCTTCTACACAGACACAGGCACATACACACCGCACACTGGTTTAAGTGAATATCCACAGCTTATAAATGACATGTCTTGAAAGACCCCTCATCATTTAAGGCACAAGTTTTTGGTCTGACTATATTTTTAATAGCACATAGTTGGGCATTTACTGGAAGGAAAAGGTTCAACATCTTGAGGAGTAAGCTTCTTTGCACAGGGTTAGATGAGATAATCGAGGACACAATAATATGGAAACAAACAGCACAACATAACTTGCTAGACTGACCAGTAAAAATGAACAATTTACTGTTTTATGGGTGAATTTATTTTTTACCTTTAGAGAACGCAAGGATGGTGGTTTACCCCTTATTCTCATTACTCGCTAGGCTAAGTTAGAAGGCTGCCAGGGGATAGCTTCATACCAACTGTACAAGTGGGAATGGTACGAATAATCTACTCCAATATGAGGAGCAAAAATAAGTCTAAACAGGGTTGCACACAGTCTCTCTTTTAACATATTATTACCAGTAATGTACTGTGGTAAACAAATGGTAAAAAACATACTGAAGCTAGTCATCAAAACAAAACAAATATCAAGAAATATGTCGGTAAAGCCTGCATAACATATGCACAGGCAGCTGCCCCTGATCAAAATAATGCCAAACCTTAGGAAAGTTAAACCCTGGATTTCATCTTTGACTGTCAGCATTACATTTTGTGCTTTTAAACCCTCATCGTCCTCATAGGTAGAGCAGAGAAGAAGAACAAAATGCTTCAGCATGTGCACAGTGACAGCATGCTGACAGGGCAATAACCCTTTCCTCCTTAGCAAACATTTCCATATCAGTTCTGCTCTCACCAAGGCACGCTGACATGGAAGCTCAGTCTCCAGTGGTGACATCGCAGTGAAATATGACAGTCAGCCCCCCGCAGATGATGCGCCCAGTCATTTAAATGATACAGCCAATGCTGAAGAAAGCTCTTCCTGGGCCTAAAGTCAGCACTAACAGCAGATAGGAGAACGATGCATGCTATGACGTGCTTATGTTATCTAAAAAAGTAGATGCCTCTAGCAGTGCTGCGTTTGTTTTCTAGCAGAATGTGGGATGAGAGATGCAGTCGGTGGTGCTGCTCTGATCCTTCGGTTCTTATTGGCTTCTTGTAGGCCACGCTGCAGTCTAATCGATACCTACTCAATTACCATGCACCCAACATCTCATTCACGCTGTATCCCCTTTGCCAGTGGGAAGAGGGAGGGCGAGAAGCAAGGTGAGAGAAGAAGCAACGGATGGATGTGAACACATGACAGCGAGAGATGTTTTACTCGCAGACGCTGTCAAAACTCAATGTCAGGGACAAAGGCGGAATAACGAGATGTAATAAAGAAAATCCCATAGCGGTAAAGGTCAACTGCTCCAGCTCTCCTTCAACAGCGCCCGCTGAATTCAGGCATTCATTTCAATGGGGAAATTAATTACTTCGCACATAAAACAGACCAATTAAAGCTCAAAGTTTTCTGATTTGATGGCTATGATTGAGCATTTTGACTATGTTGCCCCCTACTTCCAAAACCTCCCAACACACACCGCAGACACACATCTATGACACTATAATTAATAGCCCGTCACAGCTGTCAGCAGCACTCCCTCCTCATCTTTATGTAATATTACAAAAGCATGCTCTGGCTTACCTCTCTGTCATGCTGAGCAGCTCCAAATGAGAGCTGGCTAGTTTGACCTTCACAAGTGCAGCCACAAAGGTAGAAGTGTGTAACGAATATTCATAACAGTGTTGCTCAAGAAGGCCTTCTACAAGTGAGCTGACAGCTGATCAGGTTTGAACCTGACTGTACCTCGCTCTGCGTGCTTGTGACAATACATACAACGAGTGGCAAGTGTGGATTCTGACATGACCAAGTGGGAAAAGCACAGGTTGCAAATAATATCATTAATGATGGCTGACATTGCTCATGCTGGCTCACTGTGACAATGTCATGGCTTACTGGCACACTTGAATACAACTGAACTGTTAGTAATGTTATTACAGTAGTTAGACAGACCTGTGCTTTTCCTTGTACGAGTCAAAATGTCTGCTGTGAAAGACGCCTGTATTTGAGGTGGATGATAGTTCAGTATTATTGATTTTCAGCTACAACATGATCATACCATGCAAGCCTTCCACAAATGTCTTTCAAACCAATGATTCCAATCATTTTGTAATTAAAAACTAAAATGTCTGAGTTGTGGAGAATTTTTTTTCAATTTGCCACAAAGTGATATAAACAGACATTATACTTGAACCCAGCCATGACACCAGTGAGTCCTCAGACCACACTCATTGTCAAACTCAACCTTCGTTGTGATGTCAACTATAGTCCTATGAAGTTTTGTGACTGTATCTTCAATGCTTGTGATGCTATCGTGGTTAAAAAAAAAAAAAAGTAGGTTTCTCCTGGACCGTATTTTGTCATGATATCATATAAACAGAGACACACATAAATGTCCTTATTAACATCATGACTTTAGCCATTTTGCCATCTCAATACCAGTACTGCTATGGTCACTGCGTACTGTGCAAGCTCTTGGAAAAACAATCAGCATCTATATTACTTGGTGCAAAATTATTTTGTTGTGAAGAAAAGCAACAAAGCAGTTTTGCAGGTGATTATCTAAGGCCAGAGGATGTTTTATGCTATACAAATTGTTAAAAAAAAAAAGAGGTGGTATAGGGCTTTATACATAACAGTGACTTGAAACCTTTTTTTCCATCTAAATGTAATCAGTGACAAAGTAAATCTGTAGTTCTCAACAAAATATTGCTCAGTTTAAGAAACCATATTTATCTAACAAAAGAAAAGTTAAAAACTAATGACTATTATTTTTAAATTAAAGATTTTTTTCATTTATACTGCTCAAAAAATGTGACTAACTGTCTAGTTTAGAAGGTGAAACCAGAGAGTGTTTCTTAGGTATTGATAAATTGCTTCAACTGACTGACTCAATCAACTTGCTGCAGATTAATTTAATCTTTGAGTTCCAGAAATATACTGATTACAGCCTTATTCTTTGCTTTTAAGTACTGTACATGTATATAAAGCTGCACAACAAGTGATGCATCAGTGTTGTTTCTCTGACTGAGTCATCCCTGCTTTTCAGATGTTGCTGCTAATGAGTGGGTAACAGAGTTACAGGTGCTCATGGAAACAGCCAACTGTCATGCTAAATACTTAATACTTAATACTTAATACAAAACTTATCAACAGTCAATAATCATCATTGACTTTCAATAGATACATTGTAAGGGAAAATTACTGTACTGCTAATTCAAATCAGTCTTACAGCCAGCACCCCCGAGGCAACATGACAAAGAAACAGCCCCAGTGAAAACTACCACAAGTGCCATGGTGGGGCTTCACGGTGAAGGCAGTGTAAGTGTCATCAGTGTAATCCTGCCTGCACAGGTCACTGCAACATGTTAGCTCACTGCTCTTGACCAGCTACTTTTGTTGCTATGCTGAAAAAGCTGCTGAGCTTGTTTCTCCCAGATGGTTTTGATCCTCAGCTCAGGACCGGCTACAGTGCACAACTACAAACAACTGCCATTTTCATATTTTCATCAGTGCATCCACGGTGAACAAGGGTTTATTACTCCGCTGCTATCATGTGAAGTTTTCTTTTTAATAAATGTACAAATGTTTACTAATAGTTAAGAAAATATCCAGAAATGAACTCTAAATAAGTGATCTAAATGAGATCTTATATGTTAATATTTAATATTATATGAAAATTTATGACTTTATTGAGACTTCTAGTGTGAAGGTATGAATTGTGGAGATGGAAAGGAGCAGATACATGAGACAGCAGTAGAGGGTGTCAAATAGTGATGACAGAGGTCAAACAAATAAAACAGACTGGCTGAGATTCAAAACTGCTTTTTATACCTCTGGTTCAACTGAATATCACATTACATCTATTACAGGTCTATAAAACATCATACTACAATGTTTAAGCACATTAAAGGAATAGTTTAACATGATGGGAAATGAGTTTGTTCTTAGCTTAGCTAACCATAAGTGACTAGTCTGGTTCTCTCAAAAGGTTTCTAAAATCTACTTTTCTGCATCTTTAAGGTTCACAGAATTTAAACAATATTTCCCATTTGTTTAAATCTGTATAAAAACCAAGGTTTTTAGATAAGACATTACTATTTTATAAGGAGTTCTTGTTTGGGAACAGGTACTACGGCAGGCTAGGCTAGGCTAAACCCACCATATTGACTTGTAAAATGGCTGTCATTGTGTTATTTAAAGATTTTTGGCTTATGATGCCTTTAATAGAGAGCAGCAGTCACAGAGAGACAGGAGAATGGGGTGAGATGGGGGGACGATATGTAGCAAAGAGACTGGGGTGGAAACAAACCGCTGTGGCCACTGTGATGATAAATGAGCCTCAGCACTTGGCTCACATGCTCCACCACTATGTTTCTGTATGAACTAAACCAGCAATAAAATATATTTTAACTAATGAGTCTCGGTGGTGCTGGTAGATGGTCAGGGCTAGGCTAGTTGTTTCCTACTGTTTCCAGTCTTTGTGCTAAGCTAACTAGCTGCTAACTGTAGCTTCATATTTACCACTGAGACATAAGCCATGATCCAGCTGTTCATATAATAAGATCTTAAGCTGTCTTGTTTTGCCTCCATCAGCCTTAAATCTCTCCTGACATCCCAAACGTATTGAAGACATGAACTCTCAGAGAAGTATCTTACTGCAAATAAAAGGGATCCTCATATAAATTAAATAAACACATCGGATGGCAAACAAAGCTGTTTCTCAGTGAGAGCTTTCTTTTCTGTTTCACTTTTGTCACCTTCGCCTTCTTCATTCCTTTCCAGAGCACCCCAGATCACAATCTTCTGAACTACAATTAGACCAATCCAATTTTAGACTTTCTTTTCCTTTTAATCTGGAACATTGTAGCTGTGATTCTGCTTCATGGCCCTAACAGTATTCCAAGCACGATCCTTAAACCCCTCTCATGCATTTTATTGCAAAGGAAAAAAAAGGATTAGCTTTCTCTACTTTCCTTTACGTGTTTTTGACTCCATACGACTTCACTCACACAATCATACCTTTTCTGTTTCATCAAATCTGACTGTAATATTTTGGAGTAAACTGTTCAGCTGTTCAGCCAGTGCGTGTTCACAAATCAAAATAATGAGAGGTTGATAAAAACTATAGAGAGCAAATACAGAGTGCTTAGAGATCCACTGTACAAATAATATAGTGAAAATAACAAGGCTAACCTTGGCCCAAAGGCCAATCAAAACCATTCGTTCCCATCTCTCAGGAAGAACCTGGCCTGTCTCTACACAGCACCAGAGATCCTCTTGTCATGGTTGAGGTTTCATGCTTTTCTATAAGCTCCACTTGGGAACGCCCACACGCACACATATCTCCATTCACTACCCGTGCCTGAGTTTTGGCTCACAATAAGTGTAGGTGTTGAAAGTGATGAAGAATTACAGTAAGTAGGACACAAGCGAGGCAACAATACAAGAGCCGTGCCTCTAGTTTCCCTCTGATAGCTATGAATACATGAGCACATTTATCCATATGCTGATGTATTTAGCGCCAAACAGCAGAGGGACAAAAAAAAAAACAGGGCATTGTTTTAAACGTTTGTAGCACTTTGCCGATTGCCAAATCAATCTGCCTCCTGTCGAGGGTCCAGATTGGCCATTTTTCACTGCCCACCTTGGGCTGTGTTCAGGCAAGACACACTGTCCCCTTAAAAATGGGTCTCAGCCAAGAGCAAAGCAGCCATATTATTGGAGTGGAGAGATGACACACTGATCTGAAAACATGCAAACCTTTATTGCTCTGACACAAAAAGCACTGTATACCAGCTGGCTGTTGAAACACAACAAACCTGTTCTAATGGACAGAATATGTTGACAAAATGTATGGACTGCATGCAGCCATTAAAAAAACCTAAATGAATGCATTTCTCACTCATGTTTTCTGTCAAATGTGAAGCTACATGCTTACCTTAAAGACTATAAAAAGAGAGAATTAGCCCATTAGACTCTTTGCAAACAAAGGTCACAACATCTGCATAACAGCACCTCAAAAACAGCTGTAAAAGGTACGAGAACAAACTACCCCCCAAGATGTCACCACACCCAGCCAAGAAAGATCCCAGCACAAAATCCCCTGTAAAGCCACAACTTGCTGTTTTTTCACTTCAGTTTTAATACAGACTACGCAAGCAAGTATAAAACATGGATGTAGCTTCCAGGTCGTAAAGATGAAGCCAACGTCGAAGTGCCTTAAACCTGTATTCTATCTGAAGGCCACCAGATGGCGACAGCTGTGGTTGCAATAAGACTTCGGGTCCTATAGAAGTCTATGAGAAAACGACTTTCTGACTTGACCTGTGGAAACACTTTCCTGATGAGCTTATGGGCTCAGTCACTGATTTCGGGTTATATTAAAAAAAAAGATTAAGTCTAGATTGTAAATCTTGGTATATACATAAAACATGAATTAGCATGACTTTAGCTTAAGGGCTCTGGTGGGAGGAGGTAAAGAAGATGATTGTGTCAACACTTATTATTTAATGAAACTGTGAGCATCTGCAGTAGAAGTATTACCTGCTGGGGAAAAAACAGCTTTTAAACCTTAATTTGGGGCAAAGCCACCAAACTATTTGGCGTAATTTGTTTTTTAAAAATCACATTTCACTGTTAACTCTGTACATTTGGCCTTTGTGGCCTGGTGACTACGGATCTCTCCTCATCCATTCAGATAGACTGGTCTTGCTAGCCTAAAATTATTACCTGAGGGTGTTGCCAAGATGGCTTTGCCTGATTCAAACTGTTTCCTGTTACTGTGCAAAGCTGATCTAACCCAACAACTGTATTTTCCATAAAGAATAGCAACTACTTCTTGGCTCCAGCTTCTTAAATGGGAAGATTTGTATCTTTTCTTTGTTTGTAATTATTGTGAATTTCAGCTAATTTCTGAGCTTTGGATTGCTGGTCAGATAAAAAAAAGAAATGTGTACCCTGAGATTTTGTAAAACAATTTATACATTTATGTGAAAAAAAATATTAGCTACAGGAGAATATTTCTAAATATTTTTTTAAAAAGCAGTGTCACAGATGCTGATATTTTTGGTGAATTTGTAATGTAATACATCAATGTAATTCATCCTCAATCAATCTTTGAACAAATCAGAATTTAAAGCAGCAGTCTTACAACTGAATCAATAAATTTCGAAAACAAATATCATCACGAGGCTGAATTAGCAATTAAATTTCACTGAAGACTTTTCTGTGCTTAGTTTTCACAGGATAAAATATTCAGCTTCAACAAATAACCACAAGAGTTTGAGTACAAATTAAATTACTGCAAAATGAAAAAACCCGAAAAGAACATTTGATTTTATCTGTAAATTATCTGTATCATCGCAGAGAGGCATATCTTATTTCTCATCTTTAAAGGCTACAGAAAGACTCAGTTTGACACTGAAATGTTAATGCAATGTGAATGACAGGCTGAATTTCTTCAACGTACCGAATTCTGGCTGCATGGATTGATGTTGCGTCACTCCTGTCAATCACACTGTCCCTCTCCTCCCCTCTCACATTCCCACCTGCTGATATATTCTAGTGAACATATGCAGGGCTTGGATTTGGCTGATTACATAATTGGAAATTTTAATGGTGAGTATTAATCCACAATGGCCCATATTGAGTTTTATAAGCAGGCTGATCGGGATCTGCAGGCTCTCAGTAAGCAGGGGCAGTCGGACAATGAAGCTCTGGGGCTAGAAGAGCACTTTATATTAGAGCTGAGCACCACTACAGTGTTCCATAATGCTATTCACCGCATACCAACAGCACATTTTCGTATTGCATTTTTAGTCACTGCGTCTTCGTCATCACAGACACATTTTTCTATAAAGCAATGATTTGTTTCTTGACTCCTACAGCTGTGTAGATGAGGCAAAAATCAAAAATTCTCCTGGAAAACAAGAGGGCTTTGGTCGCCTGCGTATCAACATTGCAGTCTGTGGTAATTAGCTAGCTGAGCTGCAAAGCTACTGTGCAGCTCTGACTGAGCCTGCACCATGGCAACACACAGGGCTGTGTCTGAGCACAGGCTCCTCTCTGCTTTCCTTTCCTCTCCTCCCCCTTCTTTCGCATTCTTTTTTTTTGTTTTTTTACTGGCTCATCCCTTTCTTTACGCCACGACTCTCATTTCTTCATCTCTTTCCTCCCGCTTCCCATCCCTTCCTCTCTGCCCATCCCTGCTCCTAATCACCCTCCCGTGCCTACCGTCCCCTCTTGCATCATCACCGACACAACATAAAAGACACTTGGTGGTTCACATACAGGGAGGGCTCGGCACTGCTTCTTTCCTCGACATTCTGAACACAGCGCGGTGAATTTTTCTGACATATGGCAATCAGTGTGATGTCTGCCTGCTAAATTCCATGCTCATCTATGCTGGATTACATACAGAGTGCATTTTAATCAACATGAGAACAACATATATTTAATGTGTCTGCAAGCTGTTCACATCTAATGCAAAATGTTTATGCTGAACAAACGCAAAATGTTCTTTCCTCATCACCAAAAAAAAAAAAAAAAATCATTCATAATTTTTTGATAATATCCAGTGACTTGCTTTCTTATTTTGCACCTAAACATTTAGGGTAGATGCTAGATTAAACAAGTGTATGTGTGGTAACTAGAGGTGCCTGTAGACAAATTTTTAACCTCTCGACCAGCTGTTTCCTCCTGTGTCTATTTTTATGCTATACTAAACCAAGGGTGGCGTAGGTTTTCTCATTAACTCTTGGAGAGACAGGAAATGTGTGTGTGTCTCAGTCTATTCCTTTAACATTTTCATGGACATGTTTAAGCGTGTTAAAGCAAGGAGAGGTCTTCAGCATCGGGCTACAATTTCCAGGTTGAACAACATGCTTCCTTGAAATGGTGTGCAGTAGGCTTTGAGGTAGAGTTTTTCTTGTTTGGTGGCTTTGTCATAAATGTCACCCAATCAGCTGTCATGTATAAAAACATCACTACTTTAAATAGGCAGTACATGCAATGAATCAACAGTTTTTTACTTCTGTGCTGAATGAAGCCCTAAACTTAGGGTTAGCACCATCAGCAGTACAAAAGATGGGCACAGCTTCTGGGTCTGAAAAGTGAAGCCAATGCAAAGTGCCTTAAACCTGCATTCTATTTAATGGCCACCAGGGGTGACCCTTGTGGTTGCAAAAGGTTTTCCAGTTGTTTAGGAGTCTATGGAAAAATGGCCCTCAGCTCACTCGCTCAGTGACCTCAGCAAACACTTTCCTGATGACTTTATGGGCTCAGTCACTATTTTCATGTTTTACTGAACAGAACATTAAGTCCATTCTGTAAATTATCATCATTCTAAGAGTCAGAATGGATGCCCAGCAAACATGGTTGAAAGCCTGAAGTCATCTCCCTAGTGAAAACTGGTTGCGGTACAACGGCAAAAACTGAACCGCAGACGGAAGGATGTTGACATTGTTTGCATGTAGAATAGAGGTTGGGTCAGACTGTCTCTTGGAAAGTGAGAAATGTAGATTAAATTATTTCAAAGAAGAAATTAAATGCATTTCTCTTTGTTTTTTTCAAACGACAACAACTATTATGGTTAGTATATGAGC
This sequence comes from Paratilapia polleni, assembly GCA_015106735.1. Lineage (NCBI taxonomy): Eukaryota > Metazoa > Chordata > Actinopteri > Cichliformes > Cichlidae > Paratilapia > Paratilapia polleni. The sequence continues at coordinate 43,367 of VUQI01063408.1, read as the reverse complement.
AGACGTACACACAAAGTCTTCTCCACGTACACAGACTAGTATTACCAGAGCCTGTTTTTCAAAAAAAACAAAAACGAACACAATACTTTTAATAAGCTATTTGCATTTTTGTACATCTAAATTCTAGTTCATTTGTTGCATGGTGAACTTAATGCATTGGACTCTTACAATTTTCCCCTCTCTTCAAGACAGGACTTCACTAACCAATGTGTAGCATCACAATGGCTACATCCATCTTTTATAGTGTCTACGATTAGCACCCTGCATCTAAAAAAAAAAGTAAAAAATCAGTCAAGATGCAAAAAGTATCAAAGTGCTGTGTGCTGTACACACACTCCTGTAGTTAAAGACTACAAAAAACTACTACTAGCATGATGCTTTCATCTGTTTGATCACAGACAAACATTAGGGTCTTTTTACATACAGATGATGGTTAAGCCAACCAATCAAGTGTTGCCCATCTGGCCCTATTACACCTGGAAAAGCACAGTGTTGGGAAAAAGGGCAGTTTGCACCTTTAAAAGTGTTGATAAGACACCTTCCACATTTGTCACTGGCATTTGATAATAATGAGATCTGATTTATTTCTAGCTGCAATGCTTAAACACACATTAAAAGATAAATGTCTCCTTTGTTCTTTCCTTGCATGCCTCAGCTTATGTTGCTTTACCTTAAAGTCAACAAAAAATGTCAGAGGCAGAGCTTTTAAACAGCTGTTTATGATCAGTCCTCTATAATGTCTACAAAGTTCTGGTAGAGCGAAGCATCTGTGTCAAGGTTTTAGTTTTTTTAAGAACATTTGGGGAATTGTTTTTGCAGGTATAAGTTTCACAGAGCTGGGAGAGAAGGGAGAGGAATAATGGAAACGTTTATCAAATGCCTCACCAGGCGGGGTGATTTACAAAGTGACAATGAAATGAAAACAGGTTTAAGTTTAAAAAGAATGCAACACATATGCTTAGCTTAAGGCATTTTAAAAAAGTACTTGTGTACGTGTGGATGTAGCCTTAGTATCACACAATTGTTATCAGTGTTAAGCTGTCATACTGTGCTTATTGGCTGCGATTTGTGACAGCAAATCAAATTTAAGTTGAAAATTTTCTACAGAATCCACCTGGTGTTTTGGTGTACCTAACTTCTGCTACTAGGGCTTTTCAAGACTTTTTCAGCAGCTTCAAGACTTCCTTTGAGAACTTTGATACACCATTTTTATTGGGTATTTACAACTTACATTAAATCTCAGAATCGAGAAGAAAATTCAAATCGACACACCATAGCAAAAATATCATGAAATGAGTTAACATTATAGTAAATAAATATAGTAATAAATATGGCTGAAATGTTTAAAATGTTAACTGGTCAGGCTGACATGGAAATGGTTTGCCACTGATATTAAAAATGTTAGTTTGCTAGTTTTTGTATACAAATGCATACTTATGTATACAAGTGAGCGGGAAAGTCTGAATGATGTGGATAGACAATGTGAATAACCAGATACTCCATGAAAACAAGAAACCTAAGAATTTATAGGGGTCGATTTCCCCAGTCTGTTAGCATGCATTCCACTGGTGAGAATCACTGCTTCATTAAGATGCTGTGTATCTATTTGATTGATAGAAGTCTTGGCCTATAACTCAACTGTGGCCATTGCTGCTTTTTAAACTACTGGCAAGATGGCAGCAAACCATAACCCCAAATGCCAGCTTTAAAAATATCCATCCATAGCTGTGAAGGTGACAACGTGGGCACCATGTCCTTACTGCTCTACAGGCTACCTCGCTTTAATCTACACAAGTCAACATAATGATATAATGGAGAATTTGCATTTGGCGTGTACTGGGAAAGGACGGCAGACACACAGAGGGAAACAAAAAGTAAACTCCAAATGTTCTGTCAACACTATAATAATAAGTATGGCACTGTGCTGGGATGGCTTTTATTGTGTTTTTCACTCGCTGTCTCTGTGATTTAGATGTGTGTTTCTGTTTTTCTAAACTCAGTGGGTACATGGAATTGATTTTCACTTATGGAAATAAGAAATTACAAATGGAGGGACATGTTTAAAGATCGTCTTTGGTTCTCTGTACATATAACAGACAGAGACCTGGATAATGCTAGTGGTCAGCTCAGTGGGTGGAAACAGGAAGCCCATATGATAGAAACATATGTTGCCTCAATATACTGTATGTCTAAAGCGTTCATGTAACAGGAAGCTGCAGATGCCCCATACAGATTTCTAAACTGCTAAGAGCTGAAAACAGCCAAACGTTTCTCAACATACAGGAAAGACAAACATGAAGGGTTCTAGTAAAGTGCTGGTGGCCACCACATGTCAGCAGTACAGCCTCAATGCATGTTGGTGCTGATTCAAAGTCTGTGGAACTACTGAAGGGATTGAACATTGCTCAGTCAAAAGATATTCCCACATTTGGTGTGTTGATGATGGTGGAGAGTGTTGTTTAACATGTTACACCATAGGTGTCCACAGGTTGAAGATCTGCTGCTGAAGGCCATAACATATATGGCAATGTCATCTTGGAAGAGACCACTCCCATCTTCCCATTTTCACCACAGGATAAAGGTGACCACTCAGAATAACTTTGGATAAAATTGCAGTGACCATTTCTTCTAAACCATGCCAGGAAAATACCAGCATAACAGAGCCACTAGATCGCCTCACTGTTGGGTTCAAGTTTCCCTTTGTTTGTTACCCATCACTAATCCTTAGCTGCACCAACAGTGCAAAGAAGCAATAATCACATATTAGCCATCTTTTAATATGCTGAGTTTCTAACTCTAACAAAAATTTCCCTAAAAAGGTTTAAAATAATAACATCAAGGTCATTTGCTGCTATATCTGGGGTTTCTTTTGAGCACATCTTCAAAAAAGAAAATCACAAGTATATGTACACACAAATCAGCCTGAACCTGGACACATTTATCAGCGTTATTCAAATAATTAATGTTGAGTGATGTGGCCTGAGATTTAGCAATCTCTGAGCGCAACTAGACCTACAAATAAAAAATTAAAAAGTCAGCTATAAAAAAGATTTATTAAAAGATTTTTTTACAACATGGTTCTTATTTTAGGGCATTGTTTCCCTTGTTTAAGATAATATATTAATTACAAACATAATTTGTTAGATATGGGCCAAAATATAAGACATTCTGGTTATGATCATTTCATTTTTTTTCACCTAATGTTGAAATTGTAAGTGTGTGGGATCGCTCCCACACAGGCTTGTTTGCACTGTTCTTACAACCTCATCTTTTGTGCTGGTAAGAAAATTTTAGAAAAACGATGACATTTGTTATTTAACAAAGATCTTGCATTTAAGATTCCATTTTGGTGCAGCACTGCATACAAATATCACATCACATTGCTGCACAGGTCTGGAGATGCTGCTGCATCCTCTCTGAATATGAATGCTCTACACCCCAAGATGAAACCTTTGATTCGTACGATGTATGAAAAAAGAAAAAGCGGAGGAGGACAAGGGCAGTGGGAGACAGGAGGGGGATGATAGAAATGAAGAACACTGAAAAACAACACATACACACACACACACACACACACATACAAATGAGAGGCCAGACCACATGGCTGAAGGGCTGCTTGGATAATGCATTAGACAGAGATGGCACTCAGAGCAGCTACACATGGTAAGAAATGCATTGCTTTGCCAAATGTCCTCCGCACACACACACACACACACACACACACACACACACACACGTATCTAGAAAATGGAACACAGATGAAAAAAATTTTTATTTTTCTGTATGATGAAAACGTGAATTCTCGCCACTAAGTGAAAGTCAGATAATTTCCAGTAGAGTATGATTTAAACTACTTGGCTATCTGCCCTTAGTGCTACAATTAGTTATATACATGGAACTCCATATATATAGCATATATACATAAAGGCAACGAGAACACAGTAAAATAAGTAAAATGTGGAATGAAACCATAAATATTCATTTGTAGTTAACCATGAATGAGTGAGGAACAAATCAGTAAAAGTAACGGCTATCAAATACTTCCTGAAAACTATATCAAATACTATATAACCTATATAACTGTTTAAAGGAACCTTTCAAGAAATGTACAGAAGTGGATGTAGCGCTGAATTTTACCAATTTTCAATTTTGATCAACTGGGTGTGCGTTCATGAAGCCGAGTGTAGAAACTCAGTACTTTCTTTGGTACCAGCAGACACGGGTACAAATCTGAAATCTGAGCATTAAAACAGAATCATACACATCTATTTATGTACTTAACCTATTCTTCACTTATTCTTGTAGTATTTAATTTAGGGAACATTTAATATTTCAGCTTATTTTGCTACTGGAAAAAGGGGTTTATTAAGACCTTTTTGCTTTTTAAAGTAAGGTATTGAACAAGTATTTTGAAATTTGTAATGAGTGTGTATTAGTAACAGTGAAGTCTTGAATATTTTCATTAAGTTGAAAAGAGCAGGTAAAAACACTGACAGTTATTTGTAGTCTAATAAATAGATAGGATTAGATTTCCTTCCATTTCCTTTGCTCTCCATCATACAACAACAGTGTCATATTTACAACTCTGAATTTTCAGTAATACTTTTCATTTACTAATATCAACCATTTCTACTCCCTCATATTGTATTGAGTGAAAATGAATAACTCTAAATGAACACGACTTGCAGATATATCAAAATAAAAGCCTATTTAGTAGGGAGTGATTAAGCCTTTGGAGCCACAGGAGGGCTTTTAATTTAAAAGACCTGAGCAGGAAGTATGGGTATCATTAGGAGCATCTTATAAACAGCAAAATAGAAGTGACTGGAAATAATTAGGGGATTAAAAGAGTATTGCTTTTGGAAAAAAACAACCCTGGGTATGGCACGACTATGTTGGTGCACATGAATTTGTACCTATGAAATTCATCAAGACAACAGGTGCACATGAATTTCTCCAACAGCAAATGCAGACCAGGATGCTTATCCTGCTTATTGTAGTCACTGATTTAAAACGATTGTGAACTTTTATAACTATTCAGTAGTTGTCTCCCGTTTCATTGGTTGGACTACTCAGGATTTTGTGTACCTTATTGTAAAGTGTTACCAAAATAACAGCTGATATGGCGGTTGAATAAAAGCAATAAAAGCACAAGCACTGTTGAAAGCACCCACACACCCCCACAAAAATGAAGAGGAGTCAGAAGGCTTAGGGACTAGCTCTTCACTGATATTGATTGGATATACACATATTCCATTGCAGCATGTGGGTGATGGAACTGGTGTACTTTGCTGAGGATGTTAGCACATTCTTACTAAAAGGAGTCTAGCATCACAGAAAAAAAAGCTTTTTTATCTGCACATACAGTCTATCACAATGCTTGATTCTTTTAATAAACAGCTACAGTGGTATAGCATTTAACATCCATGCCTCATTCCATCAAAAGGCCTGTGTCCCTCGTTCCAGCGCTGATTCAGGCGTCCGGTCTGACCTGCACAGCACAGTCACATTTCTAGGCCAGTCTCTACTGTGATCAGCAAAAACCTCTAAATAAAACAAAACAGGCAAGCAAACAAACAGTATTCCCCTCCCTTCTCTTTTCTTCTCTCCTCTCCTCCCCTGGCTGGCAGCGAGTGCCAGAGAGGGGAACAGGCGAGCTGATATGGGGCTGAGCCCTGGCAGGACCTCTGACAATGACCATATGGATCACAGGAGCACGGCATCCTCGGCTTCCAGCAGGACACACACCTCCACACACAGGATCTGCAGCTTCAGGCTACTACACCTGTAACACTACACAAAAGCCTCTATATACATCACATAGCTGTAGACGAGCTGCGGTAATGAGCAAACCACTTGATGAGCTTAAATCTGTGCTGGCAGAGGATACAAGAAATTCCTCTGATTCCAGCATTTCACACGGAACCTCCATGTTGAAAGAGTACCAGCTGATTCAGTCTGTTAACGCTGCACAAAGGTAAAAAAAACAAATAAATAAATAAATAAAACAGCAGCGCATCTGAGTGGAGGCTTTTAAGAGAGGTGTAGGAGGTGGGATTAAGCACAGTTCAGCTTTCGGGTCACAACTATAGCCGCGCTATATGACAGGTCTTCAGCTCCTATAATGGTGGCTGGCTTGTCAAAGTCTCCACAACTTGCTGACGTCAGTGTCTGACTAGCCTTTTCTCCGTTGCTCCGTCCCTACCCTCTTTTACAGCATATAAAAAGCTAACTTTTGTCAAAGTGCACATAAATATTGCAGAACACCTTGTTTCCCTTGTAATGTAGTGCATTTCCCATGGTTCACCATCCCCTCTTTACCGTCACATCTCATGGGTACAGAACACTGTGTTTTTGGGTAATGGTGTGGGTGTATGTGCTTGCACTCTATGTGTATAGGAGACAGTCTGTCTGTTACAGTCTGCAGCAGTGTTTTTAATCCTTTTCTGGTTCAAATTTGATCTTTTAGTTGGTACAAAAGAAATGGAACCAAAACATCTATGCATCATTGCAAAAAAAAAAAAAATGTCCTTTTCATTCACACAGTAGCAAGAACATGTTTATCTAAATGTTGTTTTCCTTTCCTATATTATCATTTTGCCATGTGAGCAAGCTAGAGTGAAATATTAAAAACTAAAACACCGCTAAGAGGCAGCAGCTGCTGCTCCTTGAAAGGTGCAATAAAGTGAAAGCTTGGTGCAACCAAGCTTTCAGCTTTGGAATGCTGAATTTACACATTTGTATCACACATCTGAAATAGCTTTCAATATACTGGCTGATAATATGGTTTCCTTGTGCAAATTCTCATAGCTCTTCAACAAACTGGAACAGGGTCGCAGCTCATCAAGATTATTTAAAAAAAAGCAACATTTTAGTTCTTGAAATTCAGGTGTGTTTTTTTCTATGAACTGCAAAAGAAAACAATAAAAATCCAAACAAGGACAGCTGCACCAATACTGGTGGGAATACTGGGTCAATACCAATGTTTAAAATAACAATTTAGCCAGTTGTCGATGCTGATTTCTTTTTTTGTTTGTTTGTTTGTTTCTACCTTCTGTTCCAGGGAAACATTGAAAAATGTCCTTTAGCTCTTCAAAACACTAACATTTATTCAGCACAAAAATAATGTGATACAACAGATAAATGTTGGCGGCTGCCACTTGTAAATGTCATCTTATTAAATAGACAGCTAGAAGTCAACAAGAGCAATATCAGCCAATACCAATCTTCAGCCGGTATATCAGTGCACCCCTAGTAATGCAGCTTAAAAAGACTACATCTTTTATACCTCCTGATGACTTCATATTCTTTGGTTCGCAGCACTCAAGGTTTGGCTACATGGCTTAATACAAGTATTCTACTTGCATTAAAATGATCACTATAAGGTAGTAATTTAGGTAGTAAATTTCAAACATTTGCACCTCCCAGATGGTTTAAGCAGTTGGAGGAAAAGTTTGTGAACCCTAACAGGATTTCTATGTTATTCCAAATATGTGATCTGATTTTCACCTAACTCACAGTTATATATATTATGACACAATCAGATTAAACTAATAGGCATTTGTACTTTCCATATATTCATTGAACACACTGAGTTGTCACACTGATGACTGAAAAAGTAGTAGCAGCCCAACTTGAACCTCCTTTATCAGCAACAACCTCCATCTGATGTTTCCTTTAGCCACTTACAAGAAGGAGAATTTTCTTCCCACAAACATGTTTTCATCCATCAGTATTTCTGGGATGTCTTGATTGAACAGCCTTCTCCATATCATGCCACAGCATCTCAGTTGGGCTAAAATCATGATTCTGACTTGGCCGCTCCAAAACACGAACCTTCTCCTTTCAACCATTCTGTTTGTGTTTCCTTGTGTACTTTTGGTCATTGTCTCTTTCCATCCACCAGGCTCTCCTAAACATCTGGTCATGGACTGCTGTTTTGGCACTCTCCTGTTAATTTTTCTTTTATACAACCTTGAACTCAAATACCCTCTGTGATTGCAAGGCATCCAGTCTCTGATTTAGCAAAACAGCCCCAAGCCATGATGCTCCCTCTACTGTGCTTCATGTGTTCACAGAATATTTTCCCAGAAGTGTTGTGGAATATCCAGGTGTTTTTCTTATAGTGGACACATAAACAAATATAAAGTTGTAGAGATTTCTGCAGGTGTTTTACTGTTACTCTTGTGTTCTTTTTCACCTCTTTCACACTTGCATGTTGTGCTCTTGGTGTGATCTTTGCAGGACGCCCACGCTAGGGAGAGTAGCAAGAGCTCTGAATTTCCTCCATTTGTAGACATTTTGTCTTATTGTGGATCTATGATGAACACTGAGGTCTAGAAACACTTTTGTAGC
>VUQI01063408.1:19275-34992 GCA_015106735.1 Paratilapia polleni | reverse complement strand
GAAACACTTTTGTAGCTTTTCCAGCTGTGTGGATCTTCTGGATAGTTCATCTTCTGAGGTCCTGTGAAAGTTGTGACTGAGGCATGGTTCACACCAACCAATATTTCTTAAGAAGAGCATCATCAGAGCACATTTTGTCAGTAACCAGAGTTTGTTTGGCTTTATTTAACCTCTTTATACCTACCAGGACACTGGCAGCCCATCTAGGCTTAGGGTTTAGGGTAGGATTTGGTTAACATCCACCTTTGTTTATAGAATTTTCTGCCTTTTTGGAACATCCAAATGGAAAATCTTTGATCAGAAGAAAAATGTAATGCCGAAATATATGAGACTTTAATTGAAATGTTCTAGTTTCTGAAAATGTGTCTGTTTAGCCTGTGGCTACAACAAAACCCAACCTATGAAGCCACACCTCCAAACTCATCTCGTTCACAGGAACAACTGAGCTTTTGGAGAAGTCATTAGCATAGAGGTTCACTTACTTTTCCAGGCTGGACAGTGAGGGATTACTCAGTGCACTCAAGACATGAAAACTGTGTATTTTTTTTTATTAACTTAGTTGTGACTCAGATAAAGATCACACCACATAAATACTGGTAATTCCAAACTTTTTCTTCCCAATTGTATGTAAATTTGTGACTCCAGGTGGGTGAGGAAGTTGCTATAATGCACAGCAGAGGCATTAAAAACCAGAGCCCTTGCTTGTAGCAGGTTTCAAAACATTTCAAAATGTTAAAATGAATACAGGACCTGAGCTACAGTATAGACAGATTTCAATGGGTAATTACCAGTACACTATATCTGCCTGTTTCTGCCTCCTACGGAATTTAAAAATGCTGCTTGGGGTGAGTGTGGGAGAGAGGGAGGAACAGCTTAGGAAAGAAAGGTCTTCAGATGAAATGTTAATTCAACACTGAAGCTAAAGAGTAATGTCTAAAAGCACTGACATCACTGTGGGGTGGCCATAGACAACCAAATAAGTAGGGTTTTATATTTTTAGTGATACATGATACTCGTTCATAAGCGTTAAAACTACTGGCATAAAACACAATGAAACTCTCTATATCAGACCAAAGAAAGATGCAAATTTACTTCTTTTGCAAAACCATTTCAAAATAGTGTGTGATGTGGTGTAAAATGTAAATAAAAACTGAAATACAATAAATTTTCAAATAATTAAAATCCCTATATTTATTTGAAAATAAATAATAAGAGATTTAAAAAATATATAAAATGTTAAAATTGATCAATTTTGTTCTTTTCTGAAAAATGTAAATACTCGTTTGGAATTTGATGCCAGCATCACATTTTAAAACAACTGGAACATGGGTTATAAAAGACAGAAAAGGTTACGAAATTCTAAAAAACAAACAAAAAAAACCCTCACATGGGTTAATCTGCAATATGTAACTAAAATAGTTGTATATAAAAAGTCTTTCAGAAGTAAAGATGGGTAAAATTACAAAGAATTTGTAGGAATTTTAGTAATACTGGTACATAATGTCTCTGAAGGCAAGGTACAAGTTAAAAAACAAAAAACAAAAACAGTACTTATTGGCTGTAATCTCTGGGCCCACAGGCAGCACTGCATCAACAATCACTGCATCGAATCAGGAACACGTCTGAAAACAGTAAAGGCAGTTTGTAGCTGCAAATTAAAACTCTACCATGCAAAGAAAAAACTATGAATAGATCTAGAAATGCTATTGCCTTCTCTAGGTCCAAGCTCATTTAAAATTAACTGAAGACAAATGGAAAACTCTCCTGTGGTCTGATGAGCTAAAGTTTGAATTTTATTTGGGAAATGATGGACGACGCAGAAAAGAGTGCGAGCTCGTTATCAGTAAACGGTTCAAAAACCAGTATCAGTGATGGGGCTATTAGGACACAAAGCCTGGGTAGCTGGCGCATCCTTGAAGGCAGCATATGCAAATCAATATCTGTCATTTTTAGAGCAACATATGCAATCCAGACATCTTTTTCAGGAAAGGCGTTGCTTATTTCAGCAAGACAATGCTAGACCACGTTTAGCACATATTATAGCAGCATAGTTCTGTAGTTAAAGCTAAACTGGCCAGCTTGTAGGCACCAATATTTGGTGCATAATGAAACAAAATGTAAGCTAAAGGAGGTACTGATACAGTAAGCATCGGAAATCCTACATTATTCATAACATAGAAAACATTCTGCTTTCAAAACTACACCAACTGGTCTCCTTAGTTCCCAAATGCTTACAGAGTGTTGTTAACAGAAGAGGTGATGCAACACAGTGGGAAACATGCCCTTGTCCCAACTTTGTTGAAATATGTCGCTTGCATCAAATTGAAAATAAGATTATACTTTTCAAAAAAACAATAACATTTTGTGAACTTTCTATGTTTCCTTTGTACTAGTTCTTAATTAAAGATATAGTTTAAATTATTTGCAAAGCATTGCACAGCATCACAAAGGGTTGCACTTGACACTTAAAAAACAACCGTGTGGTAATTTTGCATCAAAAAGGACCGGAGACAGTAACATCTCCTGCAGGCGTAATGCTGAAAAATGTCATCCATCTCGGTGTTACAATTCACACCAGATTTCTAAGGAAATACATGGATATAGTGAATGCTGTTTAATCCAGATTACACACTGCTTGCCCTTTTTCTTAGACAAGCTCATAGATAAATCTCTCTTGATCTGATGAGAAAATTCCAAGCTTTAGACTGAGCATTTCAAGATCGCAGCAGAGGAACCAGCTCAAGACCTCTGGACGTGGAGCACACGCAAATCCCATCCGTTAATACTCTCCGGGTTGCTGTCACAGGAACAGCAAATCAAATCAGACTGAACAAAATCTCATCAGACAGATGTACAAACCAATGACACCGCTAAATCAATGCGACCGTAAAAGACACACAAACAAACATATGCGCAAACATTTCAGATCAAGGCCCGTAGGCTTTCAAGTCATAATCACCTATGGGAGTGTTTGACATGGAACGCCCACCACGTCTGTGCATTAATTTAAAACACTACAACCACTACAAAGGCCTGTTATAAACAACAGGACTGGCAAAAGGATTCTGGACTAAATCTTGATACTAATAAATAAAGTAAAATCCAATTAATATTTAAACCTAATCATCGCCACAGAGTTGGAGAACACACAAAGACAGATTGAAGCCCGCGGGGGGAAGAGGGAGCTTTCTGAGTGATGCTCCCAGTAGACTGAGGTCTCTATTTTTCTCAGATTTAAATTCAAAAGCTCTTGTTTTAAAGAATGTTCTTATAATCCCATCTGAAATCATCCATAATTAAACTAGCAAGCTCTTGACAAAAGCAACACAATCATTTCCTAAATAGATGACAGAGAAAAAACAAATTAATATGCCATCATTATGTCTTGGGGTGTCTAATGATTTCCTCACACATACATGAAATGTTCATGGCTACAGGAGCCATTTAAAAATGTCAATGATTCAGCTATAAAAAGCCAGCTCATACAATTCTGAATGACTGTGCAAGGTTATTGCTTTTCATGCTAGCATCCCAAAAACACGAGTTGTTATGAAAGCTATAAGGTTGTTGGGCGTGTGTGTTACTGCCCTGCTCTCTCTGGCTGTGTATAGGTAGTGGGGGAGGGGGAACATTCACTTTTCCCCAGCTAGGATGAGCAACGGTGAGGAGGGTCGGGAGGGTGGGGGTTATGGTGGGTGTGCATTTCTACCCATGCTGTGTTATAGCCCGTTCATGGGAAGGGGAGCGCATATATAGGCCATTCACATGGCTGTTTTAAGAGATGGAGGGACAGATGCTTGTCCACAGTGTCAGTGCCTCTCCTGTTTCTCTCTCTGACAGCACCACCAACTGCCTCCTCTTACATAACCCCCTCCCCCTTCTTCAGGGCTGCTGCCTGCATTTATTGGCTTATTTCTCACTTTTTTAACCTTTGCATTTTTACCCCACTAACCCCCGCTACATCCCCTGATCCCTGACTCATTATCCACAATTCTAGCTATTTTTAATCCAATGCAGAAATGTAAGACATGTAGACACTCCTATATTCAACCCGTGAATGCCAGTTTGGATATACTCTTTGCAGAGTTTTTATGCAGGTACATATTCAAACGATTGAACAAGGATGCAAGGATCCTTCGAAAGGATAGCACAAGAAGGATTCAGCAGAGGGGTTTATCCATTAATGGTGCTGTTTCAACAATATAAGATCCCTACATGAATCACGATGCAGTCGAAAGGCATCTTTCATCAAGCAGATGCTAATTTGTTACCATTGTAAGTTGAATATTGAACAAATATGCTGGAAACAAGCAGCAGGAAAATTAGGGGATAATACTGACGGAGAATGAAATTCTCCATGTAAGAAATAAATGCTTACATAATCACATCTGCTTTGAGCTTTCAAATGTGTGAAACATGAAATACGCATGACTGATCTCGATGCAGCTGCAATGCAATAGATTTGAACGCAACATGAACCAAGAGAAAATGTCCATTTCTTTTTGCCTCCTCAAAGCTAAAGCCTCTCCTTAACTGTAGTAATCTGCTAATATCAGACAGGTTGCGGATCATATGAGGGCTCAGCTCAGGAGGAGCTTTTCCACTGTGCTGCTGAAATTTCAGCCTCCATTTTCTTCTCACCTTCCTCACTTCTTCCTATTCTTCGTCCAAAACCACGATCAGACATAACGGGGGGAAATACAAACAATGCAGCGGCTTCACTTGCCGCAAATACGAGACTGCACAGACACATACTCATGCACAGCAAGAACCATTCCTTGAATCTCATGCTCACCAAGCAAGCCCTTCCCCCACCCAAGCTCAATCTCATGCTCACATACATGCACCTTGCTTAATTAAAGACTGTGCTCCTGAAGCTGTCCTGACCTCCTATCAACTGTATTTTACAAATACATGTAAATAAATGGAGGTAATAGAGACAAAATGGTGCACAGTTTCATTCACACTGTGCGACACATAAGACAGGCATCATTTAGATTGCGTCTGATTCTCTTTTTGTATTACACAACACACTCATTATATTGTGATGCTTTGAAGCAAAATGGCCTGCAAAATAATGATGGAACCGGTATGAGAGATTGATTTCATCATCTCTTCCTCTGCTCTGAGCTAATTAGACGCCATCCTACAATTAGTTTTTCTCAGAAAAATCTGCTTCTTACATCTAATTTCTTAAGTTGGTCTGTAATGTCAGGGTTACCGACTTGAGAGGTAATTCACAATAACTGCAAACTGCCTCTCAGTGCTGCTTCCATGAATTAAAATGCACCATTTTTTTGGCCTATGGTAACTGCATCAGCATAAGCCTTTGACGACACACACTTGGTGTGTTAAACCTATAAGCATTAGTCATCTGCATCCAATCCAAAAATGAAGATCATCTACATGTATGTGCTGTGAAACTAGATCTGTTCTATTCTGCTCGCCTTTCTCTGCTTCCAATAGAAAAAAAACATAGGCAACAATTAGGAAAGAGAGGGCTTGTGAAGAATACTAAATATGTATTCCCTTCCATAAACCGACAGCGTCAGCTGGCACATGATCATTTCTGTTTTACTATAGCAACGGCTCCTCTGATCTCCCTCATCAGGTCCCACAAGCCTGAGCTATATGACAGATCGAGGAAGAGGAGTTACCTGGTCATACCACTCCCGGTTGGTACAGGTGCACTCGGGCCACCATCCTCCTTGTCCACTGGAGTTGTTGCCATTTACTTTGGGGCCACCCTTGGATTGGCCCTTTGGGTTGGGGCCTCCAGGGCCCCCACCAGACATAACCTTGCCCTTACTTCTCCCTAAAGTGCCCCCTCCTCCTCCCATGCTTCCACCTCCCCCTGAGGCTGGAGGGGGTAAGGTCTGGCCTCCACCATACCCAGGTGGGTATCCATAGGGCTCGGCCTGCCAGTCTCCTCCATACGATGGGGCATCCATCCTACGCAGGGCAGCCATACGGGTCACCTCATAACATTCTGGGCACTTGCAGCAGTGGTGGTGTTTGTGCATGCTGGCTGTGCTGGCTGGGCTGACGCTGAGATGAGCGGCGTGGCACTCTGTCTCTGCTGCCTCCTCAGATCTCACACAGCACGCTGTGATCGGCTCACAGAGTGCTAATGCCAATGGAAATAACACTAATCACAGGAATTTCTACAGATTTTCCCTTTTCGCCAAATCCTGTCACTCTCCAGTTTATTCCTTCCGGATGTAGAAAAAAAAAACAGACTGAGAGGGATGGGAAGCAGCAACAGGAAAACAAAAATACAAAATGGGCACGTAGTCTTTGTCCTCTTGACGTTGAAGATCAAAGGAAATATTTAAAATATTGTATACCACCACACAATCAGAGGCCAGCCCTGATGATAGAAATTTCCTCTTGCTTCTCTTGGTTCACAGTGATACGCATATAAATTCATAGATATATAGATATTCTTTTGTTTATATATCATATATATTTACACACACAAATACATATAAAAATATTAATATAAACAGACAAGCACAAATACAGATATGTACAAGGATAAATGTATATATATAAATATCTATATGCGTGTGTACAAATATATATATATAGATATATAAACAATATGTATAAATAAATGATATCCGCAGATGAAAATCTTCTGTTAATTCTTGGTATCTTCCTGTTCTGTCAAAATCTCACGTTTTTTCCTCCTGCGTTGAAAATCGTTGTCTTTCGCTCTCTGTCTCTTTTCTCAGCCTGCAGAGAGGAGCTGAGCACTGGATCGCCTCTCAGCCAGCTTGCCCTAGATGTGGATTATTCAGAGGGATGTGAGCAAGCAAGAGGGAGATGGTGAGAGAGAGAGTTAGAGCAAGAGAGAAAGAGAGCGAGAGAGAGGCAGGAAGGGAGGGGAGGGGGAGAGATATGTAGCAGCATCCCTCTAGCACCTCAGCCCTGACAGCCACAGCCAATCAACTTGCAGCGCCGCCATCAGCAGCAGCACCAACAGGACTGAGCGCTTCACTAGCTGCTCTTAAAGGGGCCGCGACACCCAAACCTCACTGCTTCCTGCCTTGGGTGAAAAGGCACTTCTTGCCTAATCAAAGCACAGTAAAAACATTGTATATGTCTTTTTTCTCAATATTTTAAAGAGAAAAGGGTCAGGAAGTCATAGGCTGCAATCTGTCAATGCAGATCTCAGCCTCTGATCCGCAAATTCTGAGTCTAATCCATGTTTTCATCAGACCAATGCAGCTGAAATCCAACTTACAATGAGCACCCCTGTCATTCTGATCACTGGTCATCTCCACGGTCATCTCTAGTTCAGCTGCAGCCTGAACGGCTTTCTTGTGCTAGTAATTGTCAACCTCGGGCTCTGTGTCACAGCACACATCTGTAAATAATCTCACAGTGGAAGTAGGTGCAGCAGTCGAAAATCCTTTTTCTCCTCAATATCATGGCTCTCACCAGAGGATCCATTTGAATCACTGCATTACTTTAAAGCATTTTTCATCCCGCTTTCTTTTCAAGGCGGCATTGCTGTTGAATTATTTTATTGTTAAGTCCTGCGCGTGTGCAGGACTGGGTCAAAAATAAGCACAGTGAGAGAAAACTGCACTCCTGAAGCCTCATATAAGAACCATAGGGGAATTATTTCATGTTCACAATGATGACATCAACACGTGTGTGTGAAACCAACAAGATTACACGCTTGGGCTTTCAAGTGGGTGGAGGAAGAGATTGAGAGTGAGAATGTGTGAGGGGAAAAACGAGAGAAGGAGAGACTATATGGCTTTCATGTATCTGTGGCAGTTATATTTTCAGCAATGCGATAGGACTGCTTGTGAGCTGTTTTAAATGCTTGTGAATTGGTGGGTTGATCACAGCTAGTCATAAAACATCCCGACACTGAGGGCCAAGGTTTATTTTTTTAGTGAACTGAGAGAGAATGTTACAGTGTCGCCATTAAAGCCCTGTATACATGCATTATTAATGAAATGTGACGGGGAACAGAGCTGGGTGTGTCCGCATGGAGGAGAGGGTATATTTATACATAGTCTGCATGTTACAGTGCTCATACATTAAAGCTAGTACTTTTGCGGTGTTTTGATTAACACGGACGCCATACTGCAAATTTGACATATATAAATGCCTATCTGTGCAACCTTCCTGTTAAACTGAGCAGGATGTTAAGGTGAGGGCAAACTGCAGTGTGTTGCAGCCCTACCAGGAGGCACACACAGCAGGCTCAGCCTCACTTAATTACATGCAACAGTAACTCACTTCATTATAATGATATCCTCTCAGTCTAACCTACAGAGATTTTTCCAAGCAAAGAGCAAAAAGAGGAAACATTTTGGGGCACTTGACAGAAAAACGTCCCAAGTGAAGAATGACCACAGATTGATGAGCGTGCACATGCAAACACATCTGAGTTATGATCAGTTCATGTATGCAGAAAAATTTTAGCACCTAAAGGAGAAAGAAACTACTTCAGTTCCATATTAAATAATGGAAATATATTTTAGAGAGAATTAACAGCTGATTTTCTGCACAAGTACAGAACGCAAAATTATACAGGAAGTTATTATGCATGAATCAAATTGCAGCAGACAAAAAATGTCTTCATGGTTAATGCAGTGTTTGTGTATAAGTCTTGTAAGACATGTCATTTTCCAACACAGTTTTGCCAATAAAGAAAATTAAAAGAAAAATTTCAGTACTGTGTTGATCGTGTGAATTCAGTGCACAAGTTAGATGTTTATAAAGGGAACATAAAGGACACATTAGTGGGTACAGTGTAATCACGTACCATTGTTCTGGAATAACTGCAGCATTCGCGAAGAGCATGTTAAATTTCTAATGTGTAGCCTTAGTTTCAGACAATTATACACTCATTTTTTTAAGGGTGTCATTTGCAGTGTCCTTGTATTGAATTACATAATACTGTCAATGAATTTGTTATTTATAACATAATAAAACTGTTCAGTGTGTAGGATTGTTTTGTGACACACTGCCAAGTAGAAAGAAGCCATTTACAGTTACTGGTATTTCTCAGTAGCAACATATAAATACCACTTAAAAGTGAAAATAGTAAAATGTGAAACAGGCAATAAATAAAAGGTACACAGCGGTTTGACCTCAAAATTGTATATAAACATGTGGTTAAATGGTTTGGTTGTATTTAAACTCTAATTCTTAGCTCATCCTATCCTGGAGGAAAAGCGGCTGGTGGTTTTGGAAGAGAAAGAATAGCAATCTTGTGGACATCAAGGCAATATAAAAATATATTAAAAACAAATACTCAGTCATGCACTAATATACATGTGTGTATGCGAACATGTGTGAGTAAATCCTTGTTAATATTGTGCTCAA
The DNA here is from genome assembly GCA_015106735.1 of Paratilapia polleni. Taxonomy (NCBI): domain Eukaryota; kingdom Metazoa; phylum Chordata; class Actinopteri; order Cichliformes; family Cichlidae; genus Paratilapia; species Paratilapia polleni. The sequence goes on along the minus strand of VUQI01063408.1, from coordinate 25,638 downwards.
ACAAAACAGTATTAGGTCACTGATGTCTAGAATGAAGGCTCTGACCTCTGAACCTCTGCTCTCATGGTAAAAAGGACCTTTGAGTTATGACATAAATGAGGAAAATATAATTTGCTTTTTGAACAGAGATGCTTCTCGTGCATTTCACCTTTCAGCACCCCCAACACTATCAGCTCAGCATCAGCTTGCACAGCTTTCTTATTACATAAACCCACCTGGACACCCTGTAACAAACACACACTGTCATAATGAGCATTACAAACCCCCCAACCACTGCATGGACCAACTATTGAGCTTTTCAGTCATTTCTAGGCATTTCTCAGAGGAGCTATGTGACTGCTCCTTAGTCACCTGACCGGATGCAGCACCATAAAAGGACAGTCGGTAGTGAGGCAGTCTTAAAGAGGCAGCTCCCAATCAACACATAAAAAGATCCTCTACTGTAGACTTAACTAACTGTAAGAGGGGATGAAGAAACAAGTCTCCCAGGTATCATTACATGTAATGAAAGGAGCTCCCAGACTACAGGAGAATACGCAATATACATCTTTACAGCTTTCACTGACCAGTGATGTGTAGATGGGAGGGACGTGAATGGCCAAGGGTGAGACGACTGCAAGCCAGCCACTCTAATAGAAGATACTCATCAGTTAAAATAGCTATGATGCTCTCCCAGCATTTCAGATGCAGAAAACTAAGGCTACATGCCTAAGACTCCTATTAATAGGCCTTAGTGGCAGAGAACAGCTGCTCCACCACACACATGAAACTAACTGATGGAATAATGAGAGAGAGAAGCATACACATGGAGATAAATGAAGGAGGCAGGAAAAGAGGAGAGTGAGAGATTTTATCAGAGCTGCAAGGATAAGGAACAATGTTTATGTAGATTTTGTACATGCATAAAGAAGAGGGAGGAAAGTGAGCAATGAGAAAAGGCAAGTGAAAGCAGCTGATAAAATGTGATGAAGGTGCTGTAGGTCCACTACAGATGCCATAACAGAGGAGAAAGTGAGCTAAGGTGCCCTGTGTGTGGGCAGAAATGCAATGACTAGAGGGGGCATTACTGAAGCATGGTGCTGAACAGAAGGGGATGTAAAAATAGAGAGAAGAAAAATAGAGAGATGTTGAGAAAACAACAAAGTGCTTATGCATCCGTGAGTGCATGGGAATGCAAAATAAACTGTGTAATTACCCATTCACCTAGCCACAGAGTGCAACGCATCTGAAATCATTGTGCTTGCTGAGTGTGCATCATCACGAATGTGCTCAAAGCATGTACGGTGTAAAAGCAGAACAGAAAGGGATGGAGAGAGAGAGAGAGAGAGAGAGAGAAGAAAGAAAACAAAGACAAATTAAAAGAGGAATGAAAAAGACAGGATAAAACACAGAGAAGCGAGGAGAGAGATAGATATAGAGAGAAAGAGAGTCAGAGCAGTCTGTAGGGATGCAGGCGGGGGAGGAATGTGGTTTCCATGGCAACCCGAGGAAGGCTGAGCTCTGGGTGTCCGTTCCAGCTCTGCACTGCACCGGCCCTCGCCTCTCAGCCGCCTTGCTGTCTCTCTCCAGCCTCCCCCACTATATCTTTCTCTTTACACCCCCATTCTCTCCCTTACACTCCCTCCCTTCCCCTGCGCCTCCTCACCTCCCTCCTTCATGTGAAAGAGGGAGTCACACACACACACACACACACACAAAGCCGGCTCCATATTATCCACACCAGAGTCAACCTGTACTGTCACTGTATTCTTATGCAAACATTATCATACAAGCACAATGACTCCATGTGCTCACAGCCTCAGTCCGCATCACCTCATCTTTTACCTGGTCCAAGTCCACTAATCCTAATGCCCCCCCCCAATCTACCTACTGCACTAGTTCTGGGCTCATCTGAAAAGCCAACGCCTGCAGCCAATCTGGTGTCATGTGCCTCTGGCCATGTTGTAATGGGGAAATGCGTGTGAACACAACGGCCTTTAACAGCACAGAGGAACATGGCAGCCTACTGAGACATATCTCTGACATGAAAGATGAGGACTGAGCATGTTGCTCATGTAAGCATCAGATTAGCCACAATCTTTAAAGAGACTGTTTGACATTTAGGGAAGTATCATTTTGGCAAGGAGCTTATCTTCTTTCTTGCCAAAAGTTGCAACTTCAAAAATCCACAGGCGTCAAGGTGATTAGTTTCATTTAGCATAAGGACTGAAAACAGGTGAACACAGCTAGACAAAATCACAGCACAGCACATTTGATTTGTTTAATCTAACAGCACATAGCTCCTAGTGATGCACACACTGTAGCTTTTACAGCTTGTTTTATGGATCACACAAAGAGATGCAGTGCATTCATCAGTGAAATTTTGAAATGTTGGCAATATGGACTGTTACCTTTGGGCAGAACCAAGCTAGTTATTTCCTCCTGTTTTAAGTCTTAATGCAAAGCAAAGCTAACTGGCTGCTAGCTGTACCTTATATTTAATATAATTAGAGGGGTATTTGCCTTTTAACTCTTAGCAAGCTAGTTAAGCATATAGACCTTCCCCCTTTATGTGACAACATGCTGCACTCCTGTTAACTCATATGAGAAGCTGAGATCTAAGGTAGAGTTATACTACTGTTTATAGTCAGGCTATATGTTTTACTATTCAGGTAGTGTTAGTTTAAACTAGTGCATTTTCTAACTATCTACAAGACATGCTAATGTGCTGATGAGATGTTGGTTGAGGTTAGGCCAGAGCACATCTTTCTCTAGTAGGCTCTGGTTATATGTTTACAAGTTTCACCGTCTAGAAAGTAAAGGGCTATGCAGAACAGGACTGGGCATTTCTCAATTAAAGAGGGTGTTCAGAATCCAGTGGACATACCCCAACTATTAGATGTGGTTGGATTTGGGATAGTAAGGTGTAAGGATATCCTTATTCCTGGTTTAGTGCAGACAAACTCTTTGCCGCTGGTGCAACCACAGAACTGAAATGTGTGGGTGGAGAATAATTACATCCTGAAGGTGATGAGCTAACACTGATATGATGAGCTCCATCAAATCACTCAAACAGGGAGCCATACTTTACACTGACTGTGTTAAAAAAAAATTTGGGGGAGCGTGACATATAAGTCTAGTGTTGTGGAAAGAGCGACCAGAGTATGAGAAGAACTGAAGAAGTGCGTGGCCACAAGGCAGATTAGGTTACTGAAATCAACCATTAAAATGTCTAAATAAGCTTACTTTACATTTTCCTGCAAAGTATGGTAGTCTGACATTAAACCGCATGAAAAAAAAGAAATATCCTAGTGAGTAACGAGCGACCAACAAAACGCTGATTCAGGGGCAGCATATACATATAAATTACTTCTTTAAATCTTCTTTAAATCAGCCCATAGCTACAGTGAGATCCTCAGCATGGTGAATTATATGACCAAGTCATTTAGGCTTTTAAGTGTTTTGTGATATACTATTAACTACGATGCTCTGTATTAGCATAATAAAAAGCTCAATAAATGTCATGGCAATTTCGTAAGCATCACATCATCAGTGTCACAGTATCCTCTTTCTGATGTTTAACGCAATCACTGAAGAAAATGTGTGCTCAGAAGAGTCCACCGAAGCTACTATTTGCTTTGCTCACCTTTGGCATGTCGACATGGGAGCGAGCCACCAAACCAGAAACTCGCTCCACTTTTTGAGGGCTGCTCCTGCTGGTCACTCGGACCCGGGACACACTCTCTTCCTCCTGATCCTGCAGCACACACAAATAATTGTTTTTCAGACAAGACAAGTGTTAAATAAAATAAGATTAAAAAAACTCCTCTTGCAATAATCAGGACATACTTGTGGATACTTAAAATGATAATCATATCCAATGACTTTAAAATGACATTAAGTATGTAGATAAGATAACTGATGCCACTTGTATCTACATAGTTAGGATAGTTGCAATTTCAGAAATGAGTTAATAAGCCTCTTTAATGTAATAGCAGCGAGAAAACAGACATGCTTTAGTCTGAAAGAAACAGCAGAAGAACAGCCATAACATTCTAAGTTTAAAATCAGATGCGTAGTTACTGGAACAAAATGGTACTACAGGAAAATCTGAAGCTCATGGTTGAGTGTTAACGATTTTTTTGATTTGATTATGCAATCAGATTACAAAAAAAATTAACTATAACCTGCCCATATTACATTAGCAAGGTACACCTTTCTTGATGCCTGGATTCTTCATGGCATAGATTCAACAAGGTGCTGGAAACATTCCTCAGAGATTTTGGTCCATATTGACATGACAGCACCACACAGTTGCTGCAGATTTGTCAGATGCACATCCATGATGTGACTCTCCTGTTCTACCACATCCCAAAGGTGCTCTATTGGATTGAAATCTGGTGACTGTGGAGGCCATTTGAGTACAGCGAACCTGTTGTCATGTTCAAGAAACCAGTTTGAGATGGTTTGAGATGACACATTATCCTGGTGGAAGCAGCCATGAGAAGATGGATACACTGTGGTCATAAAGGGATGGACATGATCAGCAACAATACTCAGGTAGGCTGTGGTGTTTAAACAATGCTCAACTGGTACTAACGGGCCCAAAGTGTGCCAAGAAAATATTCTCCACACCTTGATACAAGGCAGGATGGATTCATGCTTTCATGTTTTTTACCCCAAATTCTCACCCAACCACCCGAATGTCACAGCAGAAATCCAGACTCATCAGACCAGGCAACATTTTTTTTTTGATCTTCTGTTGTCCAATATTGGTGAGCATGTGTGAACTGTAGCCTCAGTCTTCTGTTCTTAGCTGACAGGAGCAGCCCCTGGTGTGGTCTTCTGCTGCTCATTTGCTTCAAGGTTCAACATGTTGTGCATTCAGAGATGCTCTTCTGCATATCTTGGTTGTAACCAGTGGTTATTTGAGTTACTGTTGCTTTCCTATCAGCTTAAAGCAGTCTGGCCATTCTCCTCTGACCTCTGACATCAACAAAGCACTTTTGCCCAGAGAACTGCTGCTCACTGAATATTTTCTCTTTTTCAGAAGTAGATCAACAGTTTCTGAAATACTCAGACCAGCCAGTCTGGCACCAACAACCATGCCACGTTCAAAGTCACTTAAATAACCTTTCTTCTCCATTCTGAGGCTCGGTTTGAACTTCAGCAGGTCGTCTTGACCATGTCTACCTAAGGCCTAAATGTACTGAGTTGTGTGCCATGTGATTAGCTGATTAGATATTTGTATTGCCAAGCAGTTGAACAGGTGTTTCTAACAAAGTGTTTGTAATTAGATTACAGTTACACTGTCAAGAGTTACTTGCTTGCAATCAGTCCTATGAACCAGATATGTAGCATGTTGTACAAGCTACAATACTGTTGGATTCCAAGTAATTTGTTGTCAGGAACTGAGTGCATTTATAAGTAATCTGACACAACCCTGATGGAACCAGCCGGTTGTTAGATTAGGTTAGTATAAAGAGAAAATAGCTAGCCTGGCTCTGTTTCAAGTATAAATAAGTATAAATATTAACCTACCAACACTTCTACAGCTGGACAAACCATTATATTCTGTTTTTATTTATTTATTTATTTTTTGTTAAACTGATTTAGTCTGTCAAATAAACTTCCTGAAACCTTGGCAGGACTTTAGACAGACATTTATCAGTGCCAGGCTAGCCTGTTTTCCAAGTCTTCAGGCTTTATGCTACACTAAGATAATCACCATCATAAACAGCAAAGAGAAATGAGTCCTATCAGTCTTATCTTTCTGCAAGAAAGAAAATGTGTTCATTTAAAAAAAAAAAGTGACTTTTAAATAGATTTTGAATTTAAAAAAACAATCAGGAGCTAGTCCTAAACTCTAATGGCATGTCTTGTGAAATTCTATTGTGGTGAAGGGAGAGTTCCTTCGGAAAATCAAAGAGTTTAGAATAAATTGCAGCACAGTACTGTTTGATGTAGAACGTGTTACATACTAGAGGAGCACAAAACATGATTAGATAACTTCATCTAGTGTATTATGACAACTAAAGCTCAGCCAGTATAAAATACCAGCAAACTATTGACAGTGACCAAAGCCTTTAACAGAGTTACACAGAGTCTACAGTACCTGAAAATCACTGACACAGTTTAGACCACATAGACCTTTAACTGACAGCAGAGGGCAGCCTTTAGAGCAGGGCATCACCAGTGCAAAGCTGCAAAAGGTGTTTCCACAAATTTTTAAAATAAATGGTTCCTTAACTCTCACCCAATGGCTTCAAATTAAAATGAAAGCTGCTCTTGGGCTCAAGTTGAAAAGGTAAGTGCTTATGTATATATATATATATATATATATATATATATATATATATATATATATATACACACATCTCCACA
>VUQI01063408.1:3671-19255 GCA_015106735.1 Paratilapia polleni | reverse complement strand
CACACACACACATATATACATATATATATATATATATACATACACACATATACATATATATATATATATATATATATATATATATATATATATATATATATATATATATATATATATATATACACCCACACCTCGAAGCATGCAGGCAGCTGTACCTGGCATCTATGTAACCAGCAGGAAGAGAGTTGGAAGGCAAAAAATCAACCTTCAGAATTACATTAATGTCAGGTTTGCAGCATTCTCACATTTTCCTTACACACAGACACAAGTGGTTACTTTAGTAAGGCTAAGTGAGTTTTTCTTTGATGGCTCCTTTCCCACATTTAGGAGAGGAAGTTCAACTGACACTGGCAGACACTTACTGTAGCTGCCCCTCCCAGCTGTCTGCTCCTTCTAATGCTGGAAGCTAATAGTATGCCCTTTGCACTGTGCAGGCACACACACACATAGACACACGCACATATATAAAATTGTGCAGTCCTCCAATTAATTATTTCAAGTCATGCAACATCTAAAATTTATGAAATATTTCCATTTTATTCATGGCCATTACTCTCCTTGATATTTCACGATTACTACCCAATAAAACCAAACTAATGACATTATAATTTTCTTGCAAGCAAAACATTAAACAACTATGAAATCAATGACACTACAGAAACAGCTTCTTCTCCTATGAGTTCTTTTTTTTAATTTTCCAAAGGAGCTATTCTCCACTCTCACCTGCTACTCTGAACCAAATCAGGGAATCTGCAGATTCCTTTAGTTTCCCTCCCATCCTCCGCTCAGGTGACAGCATGGCTTGCACCTCATCGAGTGTCCATTAAGCAGCTCTCTTTCTCTCCCTTAAACTTCCCACTATGACTGCTGCATCCTTCCATCAGCTTCTCCCTTTCCAGGGTTGTGCCTATAGGCCCCACAAACAGCTGGGATCCAGAGAGTGAAGGATGGGGGATGGATCAGGAACCATGTTGTACTGAATTAGAAGCTAAACAGGGTGGATCACAGATGCACACAGAGGTGCTTAGGATAGCAGAGTAAAGTTCAAGCCACAGTCATAATTTATGGTTTAGATCCTCTAACGTGAGGAGTGACAGAGTCTGAACACATGGCCCTGCAATAAGCTACAATTTTTGCTTGAATAATTAAGTGCTACTTTTTTAACTGCCTGGGGGGAACTGTAAAGAAGCTCGATTATTTAGCTCGATTACTTTTTTAAAATGACTGAAAAACATTGTTGAAATAGATGAGTGGAAAAAACAGTCTTCTGCTCTGTAGCGTCAGTTTGATACAATCAAGTGGATGACGAGTTTAGTGCAGTTCTTATGTTCAATTGACCAGTCATAATCCAGTTTAGACTTACAGGAATTTCAAAAACACATTGACATTAAGTGATTGACTTGGGGGGAGGGGCTGTTAAGCATAAAGTAATAATGTTAGATGAAATTTTTCATCCTATGTGAGGACTGAATTGCATAATTTTACTATCACCTTCACTCTATAAGCCAAAAAGCATGAAAAAATGACCTACATGATGTAAAACCACATGTGCACTCACAAAAAAACAAGCATCAATCAAATTATTGGGCTGTGCTTGAAATTTATTATAGATCCCATCACACCAAACATGTAAGGCAGCTGCAGCCAAGTGGATCAGAAAGGTGACGCCCATCCTGAGAATAACACAATGGTTATTTGCTGTAACAATCACCTAAAAATCAGAAGGTCCCAAATGACTGAACAGAGAACTGACAATGTCCAGCTCATAACTGGTCATTTAGGAGGTACAGTGTCAGCCAAGTGCCTTCCCAGTGGCCAGTTGTCATACATTAGTCATTGTATGCAGTTTACAGTCTTTTTTGTACATAGTTGGGTCTTTTTTGGACTTTACCCTTGCCACAGTTGGTTGAGTAAACAATGTCTGATGAACAGGTACTATAACGACTGTAAATTTGCAGCATTTTTATTTATTTGTCAAAGTCATATATTTGCACCATTTTGTCTAACGAATGTACTTTTTAAAAATATCTCCCATTTCTTACATTGAAACAAGTGAAAGATGGGATTTGAGATAGCAGTGAATAAATAATGAACAGTAAAAGCTGCATCAGGCAGTGAATTGTTCAGCAAAGAACAATAAACACAACATTTCATCGGTATTAAAAACACCAAAGCTTCTTAAAATTATTAAGGATCCTCATCCAGGGTGAACAGGTGACAAATGGGCACTGAGAAAAAGTAGGGAATCCGTTTCTGTCAGACAACGTAGGAGATAAATACTACATAAAAGTAAACTGGGAGATTAAAGATACTGTACCCCCTAGTAAGTCTGAGCTTTGAACTAAAACAGCTATCAGGTGACCCTGAACCATCCTGTAGTTATGCTGCTATAGGCTCAGGCTGCTGGGGGCTTCCCATGATACACTGAGCATTTCTTTCTCACTCACCTCTCTTCATTCTCCTTGTTTTCATACGCCACTATTGCATTTAACCATTAGTAATTACTAAACTCTGCCTCTCTCTCCCACAGTGTGTCTTTTGTCCTGCTCTCTTTCAGGTTTCTTCCTGTTAAAAGGGAGTTTTTCTTTCCCACCGTCGCCAAGTGCTTGCTCACAGGGGGTCATCGGATTGTTGGGGTTTCTGTCTAATAATGTAGGGTTTGTAGCCGCCAAAATAAAGCACCTTGAGGCGACAGTTGTTGTGAATTGGTGCTATATAAATAAAACTGAATTGAATTGAATCGAATGTCGTCAGAGTGTGGCTGTGTGAGTTTCTTCACTATGAGTGAGGAAGACACAAAATTCGCCAAACTGTAGAGGAAAGACCATGAAAATGTTCATAACAACAAACCTAATGAGACACTCACCCACCACCACCCTCACCCAGTTGAACATGCCCAGTTTGAAGAAGTTAATAAAGGAAAAACAGCTAAAGCTAAAGCTTGCCAGAGCTCAGAGCCGGCCACAAGCCAGCAGCCTCGGTATTAGAAGTGAAAAGACCAAAGCAGTTACGAGGAAAAATTATGGAGACGAGTATTAAAAAAAAAGAAAAGGGTCCTGTCAGTTGGTGAATTCATAAACATACTAACTGAGATTTGTGTCGTTATATAAATCTGTTGTCTCTGGTTTTGTTTGCTACGATAAAATATGTCAGGTAAATGTGGGTGTACAGCAAATTTTCAGTTAATTATTTATACCTCTTTTCAGCAGCAGAGCACTTTATGTTCAGTTGTTTAAGTGAGAGAAGATCCTATAAGGAAATCTGAAAAATTGGAATCAGCCAAGAAAATTGCAATCGGTGCATCTTTAATTATGATGACTGTCACAGGGATCAGGGCAGGGGATTTGTGTCTTTATTTTTCCCCCATGCCGCCTCTCTGTAGCTCACCCATAAATTTTGGAATAAAGGCCAAAAACACACAAGATTTTTTTTTTTTTTTGGTACAGATACATTTAGCTTCTTCTGCAACTCAGTTCTTAGAGAATGATCAGGATGCTGGGTGTCTCTAGATACATTTCTGTTCACTCCAAAGCTTTTGTGATACATTAAAACTGCGAAAAGCTTTAAAACCAATTTCAAGTGGCCTCTTTTCACCTCTGAAGTATTTTGATGACTGTAAATGTTCGTCTTTCAACACTACCAAGACTCCAGTCCTCTGAAGGCAAGGTAAGTGCCCATTCCAATTACTGTGGTGTTGCAGTAGATTTGAAATCAACTCCTAATACTCTATCAATAAACTGCTGCACACACTCGAAGTATTTTCAGTACAGGGCTTTACTGAGTATGTTAATTAGCCAGATTATGAAAAGAGTGCCTCTGAAGTGTCTTTCAGGCCCATATAATTTTATTAAACTGACATTTCAGTTGAAGAATCTGTTTTTTCTCAAAGAATCAAAGTTCACCACTGTGCCTTAAATTACATTTTTTTAAATTACATTTAAAAATTTGGTGCTAAAATTGAAATCATGTTTCTTTTTGTGCTAGTACATACTACATGGGAAAAAAACTGCAGTACTGTTAGTGCAAACAAATGTTAAGGCATACACACATTATCTTCATTATTATACAGAAGCTATAGCATATTTCTCCTGGCTAAAAAAAGAACAATGATCATTCAGCTAATGGCTTACTGAAGTCAGCCAAAGATCAGTTTCATTAACATTTTGGCATAGCTCAAGGAGAGTTACAAAGCAACATTAAAGCACACAATTTATATCAAGTGAGCGGTTCCAACCCATCTAAAGGCCATTAGGGGATAAGTAGAAAGAAAAATGTCTGTATATAACCTGAATGTATGGATTTTTTTTCCATCACTTGCCTCCATGATGCTTCTTTTCCTTTCAAAAAAAAACATTTAGGCCTACACAAAATCTCGCTTCAGTTCTGCATCCCACACTAAAAATATTCTAAATAACCATGCGACTACAAACACTTGTTATAATGAAAGGACTGGCTGACTTCATGAGAGCAGCCCACTGATGAGCAAATGGTAATCAGTGCTCTTTTGACTCCGTCTAATTTCCTCTACTCCCTCTACCCATGCGTGCCCCCATCCAACTTTTTCTCTGTCTGACACTCACTCACCAGGTTGAAGTCATAGCTACCATGACTCATGGTGACATGTTATCCGTGTAGGAGTGCGAGGGACACAGGTAATGACATCTTGTGTTGGCTACCAAGTAACAGCACAGCGCACAACAGCACATGTGATACCAGATGAAATGTAAACATTAGGCTTATTCTCTCCAATCTATAATGTGAAGCAGGAAATTTACCTCCCACGCATCTCGCTTGTTGTCTTCTTTCACAACAGTTTGTTCTGCGTTCAGTTGCAAGGTCACCTCGTAACACTCTTGAATATCTGTGAGGAAACGAAAACTACAATAAGCATTTTTTTCTTTACTTGGATCACAACAAACATTACTTTCATCTTTATATCTTCATAACTTCTCAGTCGTCTAACTGCTTTGGTTGTTTTAAAGAATCCACCGATCAACTGCTGGCACTTTGGGAGATGTCTGTTTTTTTCCCTTAGGGGTACAGTGGGCAAAAATGTGGGGGTGGGAGTCGTCTGTTTACATGGAAGCTATGTCTCCATATTTGCAAGCGCTCTTCTTATCTTCTCGCTGAACTGCGTGACTCAGGTACTGACTAAGTAAATCATCAAGCCTGTGTCCAACATTATAATTTATCATACTACCTGACAAACATGTAGGACTAAGAAAAACATTCTGCACTTTGTAATTCTTTTACTTCATCATCACAGATCAATAACGTGGCTGTTGATTTTCCGATCTTCTTGCTTAGAAACTCATATTTAGGCCGAGGCTTCTACAGATGTTGAATGAATGAATGCAGATACTTCCCCCTAGTTGAATGATGGACAATTCATAAACTCTTGCATTAACAGATTTACACTCACCAGTCAATTCATTAGGTACACCTGTTCAACTGCATGTTAATGCAAATATCTAGTCAGCCACATGGCTGCAACTCAGTGCATTTAGGCATGTAGACATGGTGAAGACGACCTGCTGAAGTTCAAACCGAGCATCAGAATGGGGAAGAAAGGTGATTTAAGTGATTTTGAACATGGCATGGTTGTTGGTGCCAGACGGGCTGGTCTCAGTATTTCAGAAACTGTTGATCTACTTCGATTTTCCCACACAACCACCTCTAGGGTTTACAGAGAATGGTCTGAAAAAGAGAAAATATCCAGTGAGCAGCAGTTCTCTGGGCAAAAATGCCTGGTTGATGCCAGAAGTCAGAGAAGAATGGCTAGACTGCTTCGAGCTGATAGTAAGGCAACAGTAACTCAAATAACCACTGGTTATAACCAAGGTATGCAGAAAGGCATCTCTGAACACACAACATGTTGAACCATGAGGCAGATGGGCTACAGCAGCAGAAGACCACACCAGGTGCCACTCCTGTCAGCTAAGAACAGGAGGCTACAATTCGGCTCACCAAAATTGGACAACAGAAGATTGGAAAAATGTTTCCTGGTCTGATGAGTCTCTATTTCTGCTCCGACATTTGGATGGTAGGGTGGTAGAGCATTGTTTAAATGCCACAGTCTACCTGAGTATTGTTGCTGACTATGTCCATCCTTTTATGACCATCCCTCCACAGTCACCAGAGCGATGGTCATAAAGAAGCTGATGAACTCCAGCACCTTGTTGAATCTATGCCATGAAGAATTGAAGCAGTTCTGAAGGCAAAAGTGAGTCCAACCCAGTAGCAGCAAGGTGTACCTAATAACGTGGCCAGTGAGTGTTTAAATTCTGAGTTGTTTCTTTTTTGTTTGTTTGTTTTTTAAATCAAAATTATTTCTTAAATGGGCAATAGAAAAGTTTTGTGCTTTAAGTTATTAGCATGAAATAACTGATGATTGCACAATATATTGGTAGGAGAATAATGGTGATGCACACATTTACATTAGTTATCTTTAAGTCTTGCTTTAACTAACCAATTCTGTCTGTATTGGAAACTGAAGGTTTAACTATACCAACAAAACAGGAAGAAGACAGTGCTTTTGTTTTCCTGGTAGGTACTGGTAGCTTTCCCCATGTAGCTACAGTGATGGACACTGGAAAAACTGGTGTAACTATGGAAACTCTACAAAGGAAAAGAAAAAAATAAAAAAGACCCCCATTGTCAGAGGAGACAAAGAAGGTGAAGAGGAAGAGTACTGGAAATCAAAAGTAAAACAAGTCAATGAAGTGAGGGGATGCACTAAGGCCCAGTATAAAAAAAAAGATTATTTTGAACCGTTAATCATGCAAAGCTACTCTAGAAGCTACTCTAGAAGAGTCCAAGAATAAAAATAAGCTGGAAATAAGCACAATTGGTCCCCATTAATGATAGCATGCTCACAAAGACAAATCTAGCATGTTTATTTATCAGGGGTAATGTTACCATGGCCAACATCTTAGATCAATATGTGCTAACGTGTTAAAGAAAACACAAAGAACAGCTGATAATTAGTTCCACAGGTAAGACTATTTTAATTTAAACTGAATTATGGGACACATTTAAAAATATGAACGGATAAAAGATGAAAATTGTTTTCAAATCAAATGCCAAAGTTATCACAACTCAACCTGAATGGAGCACTGATGTCTGTACTGAATTCCACAGCAAACCCTACAACAGTTCAAATCAAAAATCACAAGCATAAAGCTTCCGGTGGTGCTGGTGAGAAAGGCTTGTAATCACAAAAGTCGGTAGGATTCTCAGGAGCATGAATGTCTGTACCAAATTTTCCCTGGCAATCAATCACTGACAGATCTTTCTTGCCATCCCTGGAGCCACATGAGTGAAACAGTAATTAACTTAAACAAGTGCTCATTTTGAAGACTTGTAGGAAACCAGCCTTGTTCAGAAAACAACTGCATGTGCAGGGCTAATCAAACATGTGTCATTAATTGTTAAGTACCACTAAATACAATGAAAACTAAGTAAGTGAGGCCATCTCAGTGCAGTCTTTAACTACTCCCTTCTTCTGAAGTCTTCTCATCACTTCTTGGCCCATGTCCTATGGTCACCCATTGAGTGGCAGCTGTTTGACGAGAATGCACTGGGACAATTTTGCTGATGTCAAGTGAAGGCCTGGTTACTGCAGTGTTGACATAAAGAGGTTGCAGGAGAGTTCATCAACTTCCCACAGTTCACTGTCGGGACAAATGGACTACAAAACCCTTTTGAGGAGGACATCTAGTGAAACTTGACACATTTTAAATGTGTCTTTCAATAATCTGTACCCTTTGCTGAATGCGAGACTCAAAGAAAGTCTATCTGTACGTGTGAGACAGAGAGGTAAGAGTGAGTATGTCCCAACAAGACACTGTAAGAACAAAAGTGTAAGAATGGAGCATGTGACTCATCACTGTGTCTGAATGTGGAGGAGTGAAGCTATGTGTGGGCAGAGCAGTTTGATGACCAGCTGACTAAAGAGCAGCCTCACTCACACAAACTCTTATATACATGCAGACACACACAAACATGCTGTAGGCCTAACTGCATTTGCTCAATTACATATAGGCACAGGTATACACACAAATATCTACAGTCACACAAGTAAGCCTCCTTATTACTAATTTACCTCATTATTTCATATACACATTGTACTACCCCGCTGATAGAATTGTCACTGTGTTTGTTATCTCTGTGTGTTATATAAGTAACATCACTAAAACGTCCTCAGCTTAATTCCAGCCGAGAAACTGACTTGCGTTTTACACCCCCTTCTGACGGTTTCGTTTTCCTGTCTTCCACTTCGCTGTCCAATGAAGGCAAAATGCCTAAAGATAATCGTTTGAAAAAAAAAAAAAAGGCCTCCTCATGTCATCACACTGAGCAGTTGCTGGAATGGAAGTGGTGAAAACTGCTTTTTGTTTGTAAGAAATATCCAGTGAGCAGCGGTTCTCTGTGAGAAAATGTCTTGTTGATGCCAGAGGTCAGAGGAGAATGGCTAGACTGCTTCAAGCTGATAGGAAGGCAACAGTAACTCAAACACCACTGGCAAGGTATGCAGAAGAGCATCTCTGAATGCGCAGCACATCGAACCTTGAAGCAGATGGGCTACAGCAGCAGAAGACCACACCAGCTAAGAACAGAAGACTGAGGCTAGAATTCAAACGGGATCACCAAAATTGGACAATAGAAGACTGCAAAAATGCTGCCTGGTCTGATGAGTCTCAATCTCTGCTGCGACATTCAGATGGTAGGGTCAGAATTTGGCAGGGTCAGTTCTGAAGGCAAAAGGGGGTCCAACCCAGTAGTAGCAAGGTGTACCTAATAAAGTGTCTGGTGAGTGTATAAGTGGATGTTATGTGAGCTATTAAGGCTGCTTTGTAACTTTAGCTGTATGAAGCTAGCATAAAGAAGGAATTTAGGAAGTGAAACTAAAGAGCATCATCAGCTTAAGTTCAAACTGAAGACTGCTGCCTTCGACCTAACCTAACAGTGACCATGGACGCCACAGGCTTCCCTGCACAAGACCAGTATAGTCCATTACACTACACTACTGCAAACCCAGCTGATCCCACACTTGTATATTATTCTCACACAATCTTTGAATGATACACAATCATTACCACTGAGTTTGTTTTGAAAGACATATCATGATATGAAATAACCAGATATTTCAGCAACACATCAGGTACAGATCCGCTGTCTGATTAAAAAAATTAATTACTTAGTACATTAAACATTAAACTAAAATTTATAGGGTTAACAAATGTCACTTTCTAAGCAGTATGTACCTTTCTAAAATAATCTCTCATCTTTCTTTCCTGTACTCTTTCATACATCTTTCTTCATCCCTGAGTGAAGTTATCACACATCACTCATGTTTTTTTCCTTGCCTGGAGGATACAGCGACAGTACCCTTAGCTAATAGACAGATTGTGTGCCAAACTGCACATAAACAGCTTATGTGTTAACTAATTTAAAAAAGAAGAGCTCCGCTTATGCTTGCTCCTGTGCTAGCTAGATGCTAAAGTATTGAGACCACAACTTTACTGAGATCTGGACAAATGAATCCAGGACAGGGATGAGAAGGAACAG
Source organism: Paratilapia polleni (assembly GCA_015106735.1). Classification (NCBI taxonomy): domain Eukaryota; kingdom Metazoa; phylum Chordata; class Actinopteri; order Cichliformes; family Cichlidae; genus Paratilapia; species Paratilapia polleni. The sequence continues at coordinate 9,685 of VUQI01063408.1, read as the reverse complement.
AGCAAAGAGTGTGCAGGTAGGACCGTGAGGTGACACAGGAACTTCAGGCAGCAGATTACCAAAAAACAAATTGTTTGACATAATTATGTAATTGCTTTGTTTGCTGAGGTTGCTGCTTAAGCTTGAGAGACAGATAGCAGCAATGACAGTCAGCAATGATGTGCCCTGCTTTATGACAATAGAAACATTGCCTTTCTGACTTTGGACTTGGTGGAGCACCTTCAACCTGAGCACCTTGAGCACCTTCAGGTTGTTGTTGTGTTGTTGTTGTATGCTCATTGGTGGATGCTTCACATTTACTCACAAAGACGTTCTTGTGGGTCAAGGCAAATTCCTCCACCAGAACTGCAGCCTCCTGCAGGGTGGTTACCTTTTGTTCGTTCACATAGTCCGCTTTGAGACACAGTTCTTGAACTCCTCTAACAACATTACCTCACATAGTGTTCTGAAGTCGGTAGCTTTGCTTGCTAGACTCCATTTGTCAAAAAGTATTTCTTTTTCTCTAGCAAACTCAACAAATGTTTGTGAAGACATTTTCTTCATGTTATGAAAGCGCTGCCTGTATGCCTCAGGTACCAACTCATAAGCTCTAAGAATGGCACTTTTAACTGTCATATATGAGGCTATCTTCAATTGACAGGGATGCACGAGCCTCTTGTGCCTTACCAACAAGGTTGCACTGCAGCAGAAGAGACCAAACATACTTGGATCAATGCAAAGCAACAGCAATGTGTTCAAAAGCATTAAAATAGGCCTCCACTTCAGTTTCCCGAAATGGAGGAACCAGGGCAATATTTTTGCTCACATTGAACGCTGGTGGAGCTGAAACTGAGGGAAGAGACACAACAGTGGTACCTTCCTGACTTTGCTGAGGAGGCACAGAAAAGGGCTCAGTGACACCGTTTTGAGACTCTAACTCAAGCTGGCCGATCCTAATAGCAGTCTTGGATTCAAGCTTATGGCAGTTTAATTTGAACTCAAGCTCACTGACTTGATTTAAAACCTCAGTAAGCCCTTTCATAGTTTTACCAGAGGTTAAAACTATGAAAGGGCTTACTGATACTTTAAAGTGGAAGAGCACAAACCAATGAATGTCCATATGTCTGTTTATTTGAGAAATTGTATATATTAAAGAACTGGTTAGTTCAACCTTAAATAAGTCTAGAAAAATACTAATTCCGTTAAGTTTTGCACGATCTGCTCTTCAGCTGCATCTTGGACACCTGGCTTGTTTTCACACAACTAACACTTCTAATTACATCACTCATTTATTTTTGGCAGAGTTAACAAGAAAGACAAAGGTGCTCAATCACATCTTGAAGTGTTCTGAGATCAGGATTCACAGGCACACTTAGTACACAGAGTTTTCTTTTTCCAGTTTGGTGACTTTCCAAAAAAATCTTTGAACTGTTCCAACCCTCACAGACCACATAAATTCCTGGCCATAAAACAAAATACACAATCCAGGCCAGAAGTCTCTTTCACAGGACCCATTCTAGGTTGCTTTTTAAAGTTTGGGCTATTTTGGGGCATCTGGTTGAAACCTTTTTTTGTCACAGTCAAAGGGGTTTTCCCTCACCTTCCCCCGGTCCTCCAAAAAATCTGCACACATGATCGCTGCATTATAGGCCTCTTCTTTTTGTCGTGTACCTATTTAATTAGACTGACATCATCTCTGTACTTCCTGCCTGGTTGAATCATACATTAAAAAAAAAAGAATGTGCCCCTGGTTCTTTACATGATGATGAGCAACCCACAGCTCACCAGAACAACACACTGACAGAAAACTAGGTCACAATTTTAAGGCAGGGCAAACAATTCACTCCCTTGTCGCTGTTTAAATAAAATATTCCTCAGGAATTTAGGCTCCTCTGTAATTGAAAGTGCGTCAGCCCGTATGTTCACCCCAAATCACAGCGAGCAGCCCCCCCATGCTCCCCACTGCATGTTTGTATGTCGGAACAAAAGGGTAGATGGACAGTTAAGGCAACCTTTGTTCGTGACTGTGCAACCGTGCAGACATAAAAACAAATGGCCAGTGCTGAACCTTCCCACACTGTGTCCAACACCTCTTTACTTCCCACAGAGTATTAAAGTTAAAGAAATCTTTTAAAGACAAATGCTTCACTATAGATCACTGTCGTCAGATTATGAAAATAGCAGTTTTTCTGTCACAAATCTCTCATCTCTTCTGTTCTGCTCAGAAAGTTCTCCACTTTCATCCCACCATCAAACTAAATGGTCCAAATGAACCAGTTCACATGGCCCTGAGCATGTGAAGGCAAACACAACACGAGCGGATAAGAGAATGAGTAATGTTTATACTGCACTGTATTCCTATTAGTGCTGTGAACCGGCTGCTCTTCCTCTCAGCCTGTACTGATGAGAACCACATGTAGAACAAGGGGGCCAAACCTCGCCAGCCATGCACCTGAGACACAACGACCACAGGGCTCTTCTTCTTCTTCTTCTACCCTCACACGTTGTGCAGATTATCTAGAGAGCCAAGATGGTCTGGAAGAGGTCTGCATGGCAGCCTAAAGCAATTTATTTTCCTGTCGGCCTCAGGCTTGGCCCTGATTGAACATTCTTTGTGAGGAATGTTTGGAATCCTGAAAGCTAATCCTCTCTGAGTCCCCCTCACCTCAGTAAATAACAAAGTATATTACATCTGATTTCAATATAATTGCATTATAACATTGCAAAGTCTAATGTCCACTAATGCCCGGAGAAATGGTCGATAGCTATGTTAGCAGCTCAGGTAGACTATAAATAGGCACAGCTGTGCTCTCAGCTAAAGCTTAAATGCTAACATGCTGATCTTTGACTGTCATTAGCTTAGTTTAGCATTCTAACAAAATTGTTCTATCCAGTAACCTTTGAGATATTTAAAGTGGCAATAGAGAACTTCTACTCCCTGCATTGCTGTCCTAAAGATCTTATAGCCTTCTGTTACAAGTAAACTAATAAACAGGATGGTTTTGCTGATCTATTAGAAATAATGCCAACTCTAATCCTCTTTGCCTTCTTGGTGTTTTTCTTTTTACTCTGGTGGTTCCAGCAACCACCATTTTAGTTACAAGCTAGCTGATAGCTTTAGTTTTCACTTACACAATTGAGCATTGAGCATTTGTTAGATTTTATATATGCCTGGTGGCAGACAGAAATGCAAAGTGAAAGCCAGTGGTTTCATTATTGTATATCCACGACATAGTGCAATCAACATTTACTTCCTTTTGATTATTTGAAGGGGAAAAAAGTGCCTTCTGCCTATTTAAGCCAAAGCAGTGGGGCAAGGAGCTTTTCCATCCCTGAACCTATATTCCACTAGTATTAATACTTAAATGTTTCAGATCGTTTTAATATTAGTCAAAGATAACCTGAGTAAATAAAAAATGCAGTTTTTAAATGATGATTTCATTTATTAAGGGAAAAAACTATCCGAACCTACCTGGCCCTCTGTGAAAAAGTAATTGCCCCCTAAACCTAATAACTGGTTGTGTCACCCTTGGCAGCAAGAATTGCAATCAAGCGTTTGTGATAATTGGCAATGAGTCTTTCAGATCACTGTGGAGGAATTTTGGCCACATTGGAGGCTTTTCGAGCATGAACGGCCTGTTTAAGTTCGTACCAAAGCATCTCAGTCAGATTTAAGTCCAGACTTTGAGTAGGCCACTCCAAAACCTTAATTTTTAAAAAATTTTTTAGCCATTCAGAGGTGGACTTGCTGGCGTGTTTTGGATCATTGTCCTGCGGTATAACCCAAGTGCTCTTGAGCTTCAGGGTTTCTCTTCAAGAGTTTCTCAAGGCAAAGAAATTGGAAATTCTTCAATGGCCAAATCCTGAGAGACCCACAAACAAGCAGCAATTGAAGGTGACTGCAGTAAAGGCTTGGCAGGGCATCTCAAGAGAGGAAACAGCATTTGGTGAGGTACATTTATTGTAGACGTCAGGCAGTCGTTGATTGCAAAGGATTTTCATCCAAGTATTAAAAACAGTCCTTATTTTTATGTTATTTTTTCAAAATTATTTTGAGGCTCTGAAAATGGGGGACTGTGTATAAAAAGGGCTGTAATTCCTAAATAGTTAATGCAAATTTTTTGTTCAACCCCTTGAATTAAAGCTGAAAGTCTGCACTTTAATCACATCTTGATTGTTTGATTTAGAATCCACTGTGGTGGTGTACAGAGGCAAAACTGCAAAAACTTTGTCATGGTCCAACAAATTATAGACCTAACTATATGTGCTCTTAGCCAGTGTAAGGCTATTTAATCCAGCCCACAGTTTAAAAAACCTTTCAAATAACATACTTGCTCTTAAAATGTGGACTTTGGATGAAGAGGTACAACAAAATAGTCTCTATAATGACCCCCTTACCTTTGACAAGAAGCAAAAAAAGCAATAAATCTTATCTTTAAGGGGTTCACCAATCTCGCAGAAGAAAGTATACCTTAAACTCCCTTCAGTATACATCATTAGTAAAATGAGCCACACTGTATCACTTTTAACTGCTGCCTGAGTCATAGCAGCCCTTCCCCCTCTTAGATCCCCAGCAAAGAAGCAGCAGTGGGTCAGCAGAAGCAATAGCAGACCCAGGGGCGAGCATCATTATAGCATGGCTGTGGTAATTAGAAGGACCACTCAACCATTTGTTAAACTGAAGTAATGTGCCTTATCTCCTCTACAAGGAACTGAGAATAAGGTTCACACAGGATCATTTCCAAAAAAAAAAAAATGCAAAGTTTGTCATGAAGGTGTAGCTGGTCACAATTAACAGTAACTCATTTTTCAGGACTTGTTCATTATTAGTAAACAGTTTAGTCAGCAACAGAGTCAGTGTGTTGCTTCTGGTAGAAGTGAATCAAGTTTTCTGAGCAGTGATGTGTACCATATTGACACCGTTTTATGAGGTATATGGTACAAATGTAGCTATTTTAGTAAAAGTCAAGGGAAGAATTGTGCTTAAAATTTATAAAATCTCAGTCTATAGATAGACTGTGCCGTGTGTGGCTTTAATGGGATTTTATTACAATCTGAGTATGCTACAGAAGTAGTTATACAGCAAACCTTTGTGAGGCCAACTGAAAGGCCTCTTTCATAAGACCTAATTGGGAAACATTTAGACTCAGTTAACTTCCCATACAAATTAATAAAACCTGACCCTGTCTGCATCCTGTGTCAGCCTGCAGCCAATCACACACTGCATGAGCTACACTAAATGTAATACTGATAGTGTGTGACAACAGAGTGCAGCAAATTAAAAAAGATCAAGAAAAATATCTCCCTTAGTTAAAAAGATAGGCATGTGAACAGGAAGCATTATTTGGAAAGTACAGCCTAAGAAAAGTATGATGTAATTTAAGCTCGAGGGCAGAATTTTGAAAGACTCCCTTTAAAACAAGCAGCTCTGCTGTGTTTTTCTTACCAAGCAGGGCTTGGAACAGCTGGCTGCCCAAGATGGCAGATACTTTGCCCACACTGGTCTTCAACGCCTGCTCCTCCGGACTGGTCAGGTTGGCCTGGTACTGTTTGAGCAGCCTCACTGCTCTTGCTGTGTCTGCCTCACAAAATAAAATACAGGTCTCAGAACAACAGCAGCAGCAGCAAAGCTGTACACAGACGGGGAAAATGAAATGGCACTGTTATGAATTAGTATCCCATTTGAGAAGCTAGAAAAATAAATTCCTGGAATTGCTAATTAAAACTGTTCCTGACTACTATCTGTCAATCCACTTATCTTTTATTTGTTTTAGCTCTAATATCTATAGAAAATAACTAAAATTTAACTATTATTTAATGCAGCAACACATTAAACAATAGATGCAGTTATCAATACAAGTGACGTTTTGTTTTTGTTTTCCATAGACACAGAGTCATAAGAATTTATAAAGTGAAGCACCAAATCGTGAAGATTTCTGTGTGTCTTCTAACTAACTGCACCGCTGCTGCCTGTTATATTCTCCTGCAGAGCACATTAAAGGTATTTTTCTCTTTTCCAACAGGACTGTGCAGCT
>VUQI01063407.1:8564-19477 GCA_015106735.1 Paratilapia polleni | reverse complement strand
TCGAGTCTCCAATTCATTGAGCCTGGCCTCCAAAGCTACAAACTGGCTACATTTATTACAAGTATCATTATCAGTAAAGGAGGCCGAGGAATAACTAAACATTAGACACACAGAGCAGGAAAGAGGTGAGACAGGAGAAGCCATGCTGATAGTGATTTGGCTACGAGCTAAGCTAAAAGCTACGCTAAGCTAGCGGATCCCTAAAGACACAATGAGTGAATGATATGAATATAAATTTGCAGGTGATTCACCAGAAGTGTGCTATTAATAAAGCACGTGTAGGTTATACTATGAAAATAAGTCACTATGTGAAAGTTCATAGTTAGTTAATCAAGCTACACAAGTTAGGCTACACAATAAGCACCACTGTGCGATGCAACAGGAACAGGAAGTGATACAATACCCAGTCCACACCAAGTGAGAGCCACCCAACCCACCCACAGATTTATTTGTCTGTCACTTAATTGACATTGACAAGTCACTTCAAATAAAATCTCTGAACTGTGGAACAGTGCTGAATAGGTCTACACAGTAATTCATGCATGGTATTTGATGTAAAGGAAATTCACCTTGAATTGGTGCTTTTTATAAGAATGTAAAGCTTCAAAAAACAAACTGACTTTCTGCCATCCAAAGCATTGATCATTCCACGATTTATGTCAGCTCACATAATGAAAACTAAATAGCACATTAAGTCAGCGGTGGACTTTTCAGCCATCTGCTGGTGCCGTGGATGAATCCGTAGTTTAAACACAGCAGTGTGATAGAGCCCATGTGTCTGTTGTTTCACTGTCTCATGATGAGGATGGGGGGAGGGCTGTCTCTTGTCTCATCACTGTCACCGCCAAATTGAAATGAAGCGTGCCTCGGCTTTTGAGGAGGTGGCTGAAAGATCGGGGCATTGCTCATTTTGCTTAGCAGATTATGGAGGGGAGGGGTGGGTGTAGGGGGGGCTTGGAAGGTATTATGAAGAGTGATGAGTAGAAGTAGGAGGATCACTAAGATGTAAAGTGCTTCATCTTGTGCCTCACTGAGCAGTGAAGAGGTGTGGGCCAAACAGGTGGCAGAACTCTCCATCAAAGACTTCACACAGTCTGAGCATCTTGACTCAAGGCACTCAATTCAAATTGTGTGGGCAAGCATGTATCTGCTGATTAGTTCCACTTGTACTGAACAGGGGATCTTGGATAAATATTATTGATATTTCCCAATTCAAAGGTACCACATTTCACTTAAATCAATGTCCTTTTTTGTTTTGTTTATTTTATTCTTTATTTACCAGTTGATAAAGGTAAGTTTCCTCAAGTTAGGAAAGTCCCTGTCTGAATATCCTTGACATTTTGATCCAACTGGTTGAGTGTAGCCTATAATAGCAAATTAGCTAGCTAGTTAATAATTTGAGATTTTTCTCTTTTAACTGGTAGGTAAGATAGCTTACTATTCAAGCTAAGGTTTTTGTGTTTGTGCAATAGTGAGCTTTAACTTTGATTAAGGTGATTCTCAATGCTCTCGGCCACTTTTTTCAAAAAACAGTGTTGACCAGTCCACCACCATACACCCAGATTGCTGTCAGATTACTTGAAAAGTTATGGACTGGTAAAAAATTGTGTTAATTTTTTTTTTTTTTTTTTTTACCAGAGATGGGAGTGGGCCCAGCTTTGAAATTGTTGACTTCGATCAGGATCCAAGAATTTTTAGAAGGATTTTTCAAAATTTGACATTTTGAAGCACATCTTCTCAAAAACATATTTTCAGTTTGTTCATTAGGCTGAAAAATCAAAATAAACCTATCAGAGAGATGGTGGAGACTTGGTGCATTCTTAAAAAAAAAAGGAATGCACTGGCTAGCTCAGCAAGACCAAAAGGCCTGGAAGAACACAGAAGACAACTAAAGTGGATGATTGCATAATTCTTTCCTTGGTTAAGAAAAACCCTTTTCGCAACATGTAGTCAAGTCAAAAACACTAGAGGAAGTAGACATTTCATTATCAAAGTCTACAATCAGGAGATCCCTTCATGAATGTTAATAGGTTTACAGCAAACTGCTGTACACTGCTCACACCCAAGAACAAGAAGGCCAGATTAGACTTTGCCAGAAAATATTTAAAACAGCCTGCCCAGTTCTGGAAAAATATTCCGTGGACAGATGAAACCAAGATTAACTTGTATCAGAATAATGGGAAGAGAAAAGTATGGAGAAGGAGAGAAACAGCACCTGATCAGAAGCATACCACACTGCACTGCCCTGCATCAAAAAATTAAATTTCTGCTGTTTTCTAGAAAATAGTTGATATTACCTAATTCAATGAACAATCACGTACAGTTTTGTCACAAAATATGAATCACTTTTTTTCACACATGGTCCATTTGTGCTCATTGTATTTCAGCTTCTCCAACACAATTTTCATAGGTTCCTTTTAACTGGACAGAATGACTAATTGGCATCGATGCAAAGTAATTGCCATTATGCAGTAGGACACATTTTAGGCTGGCTTTGAGCTGTCAGTAAACAGCCTCCACTCATCTGCATCATACTCACAACCCATTGCACCCAAAAGACCTTCAACATCAATGAAATAGACAAAAGTCATCATCCATTTCAAAGAATGGAATAAGATCCTTCTCACGATGCCTATAAAAACAAACTTTGGTTCCTGGAGCCAGGAGGTTTTTCTCACTGAGCCTAGACCCAAGCAACTCAGCCGCTTCCTTTGGCAGATCCAGATCTCGTACAAGTCATTTAACTCTGGCTGAGTGAATAACTGGGGGACAGATGAGCAACCAGAAGATGGATCTTCAAAGTCCTCATCACTTGAATGTTGTGCATCTGGAGACAAAACATCATCAGACTCTTCTCTCTCATCAACTGAGCCAGTAAAAATGGTAGGTGGTATTTCATCTGAATGCGGTACAGGTCTCATTACTGATGGCAGGTTAGGGTAACTGATAGATGATTTAGTTTTGGAACTGTATCCAGAAATATTGACTAAACAGAAGTAGCAGTCATCAAAGTGATTGTGTGGCTCCCTCCATACCATTGGAATATCTAAACCCAAGCTCTTTCTCTTTCCCTTAGTCTGTGCTCGGAGGTTTTTGACACATGCCCGGCAAACTGAATGAGGTGCCCATGGCTTGTCTTGGTCAGCCGTTTTCATACCAAAATAAGGAAAGTATGCCTGTTATGTTTTTTTTGCTGTTTGGATGTAGTGAAGCATCCACAGATATAGCAAAAAACATCTGGATCATGTTCACAATTGCCACTTGTGAAAAAACATGAGCAAAATTGATATTATATATTATTATTATTGTTATTGTTATTATCATTATTATCAGTGGAACCAGATCACTAGTGTTTATTGATGATGTGACTGCTGATAAAAGTACCAGGATGAATTCTGAAGATGTGTACAGGTAAACAGTACAGGTCTATTCTCTCTGCTCAGATTCAGCCAAATGCTGCAAAACTGATTGGACAGCACTTCACAATGCAAATGGATCATGACCCAAAGCATACTGCAAAAGCAGCCCAAGAGTTTCTGAAGGCAAAGAAATGGGATATTCTTCAATGGCTAAATCAGTCACCTCATCTCAACCCAATAGAGCATGCTTTTTAGTTACAGAAGAAGATCTGTTCAGCAGATACTGGTCTTTAAACCAGGCTCAATAAATATGGGATCCTGCAATTCCAAAAATGCAACTTGAAAGCAAATTTCATTCATTAAACACTCCCACACACCGTTAAACACACCTCATAATTTTTGGAATTGAGAAAATCTGTTTAAAATGCTCAACTTGTTAGATTACCTACATTTTTTTAATGTAATTGATTTATGTAGGTCTGACTTTGTACCCCATTCTCTGTGTGTCACAGCACCATAGCATACCTTGAGGCGTATCTCTGCGACGCTAGCGGCATCTGACAGAACGGCGGTATTTGATGTCCTGGGATGAAATGCATGGAACTTTGGTGACTCTGAGCAGTAATGTCAAAAACTGAAAATTATGAAAGCACTATAGCAGATGGAGATGCTAACAGGGTAATTTGGAAGATGGTGTAATTACATTAAAAATCTGCATGTAGGTTCTTGATGAGATAAAACCTTGATAAAACTGCCTCAGAAGTTTTGGGTGTTATCAGGATGCAGTTTGAGCAAATCATTTGAGGACTCCCACAGTCTCTGTGCAGTGTAGCATGAGAGATGTCTTCTGATGTCTTCTTCCTGAGTTCCATACAATAATCTCCTGCCCTCTTCAATTACTAATCCATCAGGTACAGCAGAGCCTAAAACATTTCTCTTGCCAATCATTATTTCTACCTAAATCCACTGCCATTTTATAAGTCCCAGCAGTAATTGGCAAGCTTTTGAAATGGAATGAATAAATATAGCAAGTGTATAAAGTCAACCTGTGAAAGTCGCAGGCTCACAGTGTGTGACACTGTGTAACCAGTGGTGACACTTTTTTTTACACTGACAGTTGAGTCACACTAACAATTCAGCATCCTTAGGCAAATTGGAATGACTGAAAGAATGACTTATCTTTGTACGAGCATGACTTTCTTACCTTAGGGAAGTGATTCTGCATTAAATTGCTTGTTGTGATTGAAAATAATGCAGTGGCTGCAGGAAACATCACTTTGGACAGATGGCTTTTTCTTAACCCATGGCTACAAGCCACTGCCAAGCAAAAAACAGGGATATTGTGTACTGTTTGTTTTGCAGTGTGTTGTATCTTGTGGAACTGAAAGAGCACATTTTGTGTAAGCGGAGGCAGACATGTACAGATAAACAGTCAGGAAGGGGTACTAAAATTAGTCTCCTCCAGGCTTTCTAGTATGGATTAAAAGTGGGAACGTTATCTTCCTGATGTCTAGACAGGTGGCAAGTAAAGCCCAAGGTAACACAGGCAGCCACCTCTCAGCCTCCTGCTTTATGTACTCCTACAGCCCAAGGCAGACTGGAGGACAATGGGCACTTAAGAACCTGAGTAACCTGCAGCTCCATGAGAAGACAGCAATGAAGGTAAACACACAAGCAAAAGCAAACAACAACCTCAAGGTCACTGGCCTTATCTTTCCAAGAGCAGAGCTGTCCATCTAGGTCTGACTGGGACATTATTTGTCAGTATTTACAACTGCTCATGTTATACTGATCTCTGCACATATGTTTCATCAATTCCCATCCTCCACACACCGTCCTCTATCTACCCACACCACCCTATGGGGACAAAGGTACGCAAAAGATGTGCACTGCTTATGCTGAATGCATTGCTACTTTACGTTACTTTCATAATAATACAAAAACAATGTAAAATAGCACTAGTAATAGTTTTTTTTTTTTGTTGCCTGAACAGATTGCCCGAACACCATCATTGAAAAACCCTACAGTTAGAGACCGCTACAGAATTAGTCTCCATGCTGTTACCTATTTCTGGTTCAAAATGGTCTTTAAACAGTAATAATGCAGGTCCTGGGGGACAGCTGGGGTTTGACCGTCTGTTGGGTAATGTATGCAGAAGATCAGTCAGCCAGACTAAAGTGAGGTAGGGGGCAGCTTGTGTGTGCGGCTCATGTCTTCATGACCCGCTGTTAGACTGGCCTCCAGCTGAAGCACTTCCATGGCACTGCTGACATGAAAGTGCTTGCTTCCAGGGTTGCAGTGAAGATTATGTTGTTACACTGTGTTGATCATTTGTAATGGAGAAGGAAGTAAGATTAATTAACTACTGTTCATAGTGTAAAATGGATTGAGCATGAATGCTGTGTAATGAAATATGTATGCATGGTTTTTAATTAGTTGTATAGATTATTATAAATGTGATTATTGCGTATTATGTTGTATTAAGGTAAGGATACTGTGGAAAAAAAGAAAGCAAAATATACATTTACAGCATCTACATGTGTTCAGAATTCAAATACAAAAGTGCCTGTACTAAGTGGTAAAATTTAAAGACTAAAAGATCCTTTTGGACAATCTAAAATCTACATTATAACGTAGTGTAGCCTTTCTAAAAGCGAAATATTCCTGCAGTTCTTGTCCTTGTTCTATTTTCTGTTATTTTCCCAGCATCCAACATATGCAATATTTACAGAAGCATTTGGTAGAAAAATTTGAAACATTTGTGATTTTAACAAAGTTACACATAGTTTTTGTGTATAACACAAATACACAAAAATCCCTTAAAGCACCCATGGAAATTTACAGCAAAATTACTCATATACCAGACTCTGCAAAATCCCTGATATCTACCAATGGTCTCCTCTAAAGTAATTTATTTCTCTGATCTCTGCAGTCAAAACTGCCTGGATTATGTTATCCCTTATGTCCTGCCACATACTCCAAAGGAAAAAAAAAGATGTTTTGCAAAGCTCAACAGAGAATGGTATATTGCTTAAAATCTTAAAGTACTGAGAGAATCCACCATTTGGCAAAACAATAACCATCTCAATAATGTAACCTCTTGAAACCTCCTCAGACTTATTTTAAAAATTATTTGTTTACATCGCAAAAACTCTCCTCACCTTTTAGACGCATTCACAGAATTCGTTCAAAACCTTTGACTCTCATATAAACAGACCTTGACCCTTCAGGAAGCCTGTGGCTTAAATCTTAAATCATTTCCATTACCTACGTCAGTGTAATTGTAAATGGACTTTCATACTTTTGCAACAGAACATAGAGTCAGTGTCATTGTCTTTCTTTCAGTATAAAACAGATAAAATGATATAACCCCTTCATTTCACCTGTAGTGTTTTTTAGTGACTATTAACTACTGCAAATATTATTCTGGAAATTACCAGAGGTAATATTAAATGGAGAGAAGCCTGCAAGCCACTTCAGGCAGACAATTTGAGCTGTTCTTTTATACTAATGCATGACACACTCTACTTACTGCTGTGCATCCACCTGGAGGCTCTGCTCCACATGTAGAGTTTATTATAGTCACAGCCTTCAGTATGTCAAATATAAACTCTGTGCATGAGCTCTATTCACTTATACCAAGTCATTTCATACTGAAACAGTCCTCTTTATAAAGAATTTCTATCTTTAATTTGTGTCATAGCCCTGAAGTATAGTAATGACGATGCCCTTCAAGTAAAAAGTTATAGCAGTACTTTTGAGTAAAACCAGTCCTTTTCATTTTACAGCTACACCGCTACATGAAAAAATATGTGAAGCAGATGTAAGGAGTGAAGAAAGGAGGAGAGACATTTGTATTTGCTGCACCATTATAGCAACCTGCAGGTGACTTTATAATACCGGCACTCTTCAGCAGTGCATCAGTAGAGATCAAGGGAAATCTATTAGAATGAGAGTCTAAGAGCAGCAGAAAGAGTCCCTGATCAGGACCAGGATCAGAATTATCTTCACTTGATGAGTATATTTACACTGGAAAGAGCCCTCTTATCTCAGGGGGTCACCTTTATTCTTGTAGAATGTTAAGTTCCTGTGTACAGACAGAAAGTGGTTTAGCAGTTCAGCTCTAATTTAATAATAATTTTTAAAAAGGTGAAATAATATTCAGGTTTCATGTTTTTCCTGAGATTGGGCAAGGCAGCTGCCAATCAATACTTGTTGTGACTGAGTTGTGTTTCCTCAGTCTACTGCAGTAGTGTTATTGCTCTGTACAATACACATGTGCAAAACAAGAGTGGTGTAAATAAAAGTGTGGGAATGTGTTCAATAAATGAAACGTGAGTCTTGTTGGTTATACATTCTCTGACAGGATGTCATTTAGATTATTCATATGTGCTAATAAAGACTGAAAAAAAAGGAATGCTTGTGACATAGCTGTCAAACCGATTGTAAAATTAGTCAAACTTGAAGCAGCAGTATGACTAGTAGGAGTCAACTCCATTAAAACCCTGGATCTTTAGCTTCATGAGAGCCTTTACTTCAGAAATCTTTAATTACATTATAAAAATTATTGTGAGCACAATCTAGTGATTCTTTCTTGCTGGTCAAAATGTAACTGGAGACATCTTTCATTAAAGTTTTGATTGGCAAAGTATACATTGTGGATATGTTTGGTCAAAAATGTGCAGTTTCCAAATCATGATGACATCATCTGGGTTCATTTGTAAAACTTCAAAAAGCGCAAAAAAAAAAAAAATTTTTTTTAAATCCAAATCAAAACAAGAGATTGCCATATGGTTTAAACATTCAGAGGGAAAAAGTTTAAAAATCCATGTGGTTCTATGACTTCATGGAGAGGGAACAATTTGGATGTCTACTGAAGTTTCCAAATATGGTAACTTCAGTAGACGGTAGTTACTTTCATCTTCAGCAGGGTTAATGGGTATGGTGGGTCCAGTTTTGACTGATGGTTTGGTTTTTATAAAGAGAAAATATCATTCTTAAGTTTGAGGGTTAGTTATCAAACACTAAATAGCGCTTAAATCTTTAAATTGTGTCTTTAAATTGGTGCTATATAAAATCCTTCCAACCTGATGCTCTCTGTGTTGGCTGATGAGGTGCCTGAGGTTGCTGTCTGTCATTTGCAAACTGCACTTAAATATAGAATGAAGAGACAGATTTAGGCCAATGCTCTGTAGACTGTTCACTGACTCTATTTCATTTCTCAAGTTTGAAGAACATCTTTATGTCTACTTCCCTGAAGTTTAGAGTCTGTCTTAGCAGAACCACAATAGTTTAAAATGAATGAATTATTTTGCAAAATTTAAAACTTTTAAAATAACTACTGTTTCATACATATTTCACTAAATAAGTGGCTATCAATCATGAATCATAAAGGGACCAGAATACAGCCCAAGTGAGCTAGAGAAAGTCATCTACCAAAACATAACATCAAATCCTACTTTTCCAAATAAAAGGAGGAGACTAACCTCAAGAGGCTACACAAATGCTCAGAAAACTACACCACAACAGACATGAAACCAAACACAGCTGCTTGTCTTTAGATGACATCTTAACATAGTACGAATAAACCCTGACACTAACAGTGTTGGGCATCAGGCATGATTCAGCTCTGATAAAATCAATGACTTTCCTTTCACCTCACGTACAGTAGTTACATTCTCATTAATAATATTAGAACAACTTTTATCCAGTACCTGAAAAAGTGAAAATATTATCATGCTCTGTGTTAGAATGTTCAAAGTTAAGATCATGAAGCACAAAAAGTAGAAACACATGGATATCAGTGGTCAAATTTTGAAGGGTCTTTTAAGGCCGCACCATTTATTAAACATCCCCTCCAGGCATGTTCGGAAATGTACAAAAACACTGCTTTATTAATAATTTGTATTTAATACAATTTTTAACAGACCTTTTATGCTTATTTCCAGCTCCATAATTTTATTCTTGGACTCTACTTAAGTAGCTTTGTATGATTCACTGTTAAAAGAAAACTCTTATCTAATACATGTCCTTGGTGCAGCCCCTCACTTCATCCACTGCATAAAAAAGCCATTTAAATTTGTTTCCCTTAAAGAATATAATCCCTTTCTTCTGACTGGCTTCTCACAAAAGACAGCCTCTCAAACCTTCTGTTGGCTATGTTTAATATTAGAATTGATTTTCTTTATATATTCCATCCATCCATCCATCCATCCATCTTCTTAACTGCTTATCCAGTTCAGGATTAAAGGGGGCTGAGGCGATCCTAGCTGACACAGGGTGAGACGTGGGATACGTCCTGGACAGGTCTCCAGTCTAGTCACTAGACAACTATTCACACTCATATTCACATCTGTGGTCAATTTAGAATCAACAGTTAACCTGACATGCATGTCTGTGTTTAGACTGTGAAGAGGAAACAGAGGTACCTGGAGTAAACCCATGCAGGCACTGGGAGAACAGGCAAACTCATCCCAGAAGGTCCCCAGCTAACCGGCATGTTCGAACTAGAAACCCTCTTGCTGTGAGGCAAAAGTGCTAACCACTGCACCACCATTCCATATATATATGAATAAAATATACTAGGGATGTGTTTGACTAGTTGACTAGACATTTAAACGTTGCTGCCCATGCTAGTCTTTGCCAGAAATACTAGTTGGTTAAATATATTACTCTTATTTTATTAATGTAGAACAGCAGTTACTAGTTCAAAGATGTTAAAACACCACCAGCCACTACCAGGGGCTGCAGCCCCGACAGACGGCTGCCCCCCTCTTTTGCTCTCTCTGAGAAGGGAAGTTGTAAACAAGCGAGCGGGAAAGTAAATAGATAACCGTGCTAACCAGTGCTGTTCTGCATTACTTTCATGTTAAAAAAAAAATGAGCAGCTCTATGTCATCTTTTCACAATAAACTAGAATATAACCAAGCAACTGAAGTGATGTGTAAATATATTCCGCACCGGGGTGTGGAATATATTTGGATGAAACCAAGGCTACTGTCCCTAGCGCTGCTAAGGTTAGCCAAACTCTGCAAACAAATCTGACATTGTGTGTGTTTGTAACATTATACTATTTCACCTAAAATCAATTTCTAATTTTGCTGTCTCATTTGCCGAAAAGTTCTTCACAGACACATTGGCTGAAACCAAGGCAGATGGAAGTGGAAAATTAAATTTTAAACTCACGCTGGTAACAAAAAATACAGCATCAGCAAGAGATTCAAAAATCTGAGAAAAATAGGTGAAAATAAAAAAAGTGGTAGGGTAGCCAGCAAACAACAGGTGAAAAGCACACAGAAAACATGAGGAGATGAGTCAACAATACAACGAAGACTGAGGTGAGTTACAAAAACTAAACACAAGACACAAGCAGGGAGGAGGATAGTAAGACACAGGTGGACTCAATCAAGACAAAAAAAAAAAAAAAAGGGAAGAAAAAAAAACAAAAAAAAAAAAAAAAAAAAAAAAAAAAAAAAAAAAAAAAAAAAAAGCCAAAAATAAAAAAAAAAAAAAAAAAAAAAGCGGGATGATTTAAAGTCCTGGCTGTTAAAGTAT
>VUQI01063406.1:42679-54094 GCA_015106735.1 Paratilapia polleni | reverse complement strand
TTTTTTTTTATTTATTTTTTTTTTTTTTTTTTTTTTTTTTTTTTTTTTTTTTTTTTCTGTTGTGCACTTGTTTTTCTGTGAACCTTAAACATGTAATTGTTCCTAGGTTTCCAGCAGACTATGAATAGGTACTCTAATTTCTATTGTAACTAATTCATATTTTTATGTATCACATTAGTTCCTTACATTTCATTGATGACCTTTTTATTCTGAATTAGAAAAAAAAAAAAGGATCACTTCTTATTTGAAATATAAAAAAGGGATCTACTCTTGCACAGTTTTTCAAACAAAAAAATGGTCCACATGTTTGACTATTGGGCAAAAAAGAGTAAACGGAAGCAAACTGTAATGTTACTATTTTTATGAGTAGATAGCGTATGTTAGAGAGCAGGATACAACGTGAAGTGGTTGTATTTGTAGAGAGAGAGTCTAGATGCCAGGTACTGATTGAACTTTTATTTTATTAAAAAGAATGTGATTTGTATGTTAAGACATTAACAAGAGAATAAAGCTCATTTTCTGTATCACAACATGGGCTTATTGAGTCTGTGCTTCTGTTTGTCTTTTTTTTTTTCTTTTTTTCCCCGTACAAATTGATAGTGAAAAATGTCATGTGCGATACCTGTTTGCTTTGCTTAGTAAAGTTTGGGCAGTACTGAATAAAATATGTTGATATAATATATGATTTTCAACATGCTTCTGTCTCTTTATATTTAGATCATGGTTTAAAGGAGAAGGTAAAGGCGGAGTTGAGAGTTAATGTGTTGCTAAAAATATAACTGTGTCCTACAGAGATGTTTAAGGACAAAAGGGAGCCCATTTTACTGAAAGCATTAGCAAATAAATTGGCAGATGAAATGGCTCTGTTTCAGAGATGGAAAAAAGGTAGTCTGACAATGTCTGCCTGGAATTTGAAAAGTATAAAGTGTGGGCTTGTCTCAGTGTTGAAAAAGCAGCTGTAGATAAGGGTGGTGTGAGTCTGTTCTTTAGCAGCTCTGTAGCCAGAAATGATGCGATGCAGTTTGATGCACGTCCCATATGCCTTCGCACTAGAACACCAGCTCCATTATACCCACTACACTTCTTTGTACTCAAGAAACTGGTTTCAAATATGCACATATCAGGCACTTAGTAAGACTACCTGAGTTCAAAGGTTCAAAGAGGCTTAACTAGACCTACATCTCCCTTATAGGCCACTTACCAAACATTTATTCCTCATTAAAGTAATGTACAGTTGTGGTCAGAAGTTTACATACACTCATCATGGGCATGAATGTCATGGTAATTTGGGGGGGGGGGGCTTTTAATCATTTCTTTGAACTGTTCTTTTTCCAGGGTGGAATGATTGTACAGCAGACATCTTCAATGATTTAAAAAAACAAAACAAGAATTGGGTGCCCAAGTTTGAATTTATTTTGGATTTTCTCCAATCCACACAGGGTCAAAACTATATATACGCCCCCATTAATATTTGGTTTAAACTCCCTTAGCAAGTTGCACCTTGACCAGGTGCTTTTGATAGCCATCAACGAGCTTCTGGCATAATTCTGGCTGGATATTTGACCACTCTTCTTGGCAGAATTGGTGGAGTTCATTTAAATTGGTTGGTTTCCTGGCATGGACCTGCTTTTTAAGCATAGTCCATAGATTTTCTATAGGGCTGAGGTCGGGGCTTTGGGAAGGCCATTCCAGAAGCTTAATGTTAGCCTGCTTTATTCATTCCAAAGCCAGATTTCATGTCTGTGTTTGGGATCATTGTCCTGTTGGAACACCCAATTGTGTCCAAGTTTCAACCGTCTAGCTGTTGATTTGAGGTGAAGTTGAAGAATTTGGAGGTAGTCTTACCTCATTATTCTGTTTACTTTGTGCAATGTATCAATACCACTGGCAGCAAAACAGATCCAGAGCATGATGTTACCACCACCATGCTTGACAGTAGGTACAGTGTTCTTAGTTTTGAAAGCCGCAACTTTACTCCTTCAAACATACCTCTTGTCATTGTGGCCAAATAACTCAATCTCTGTCATGTTGGAACATAAACCTTTTCTCCAGGAGGCATGTGGCTTGTCCATGTGGGGAGCTACACATTTCAGTTGGGCTTGAAGGTGTCGATTTTGGAGCAGGGGCTTCTTTCTTTGTCGGCACCCTCTCGGGTGTCTTCTTCCAGACCTTGGCAAAGTGGTGACACATTCAAATAACTTGTACTTTCATATAATTGTTTGAACTGATGATCTTGGAATCTGCAGGTGTTTAGAGATGGCCCCGTTAAGCTTCTGGAATGGCCTTCTCAAAGCCCCGACCCTCAACCCTATTGAAAATTTTAAAATAATTAAGTTAAATTCAGTTTTATTTATATAGCGCCAAATCACAACAATAGTCGCCTCAAGGTGCTTTATATTTTATATTTTAGGGTAAAGACCCTACAATATTAAAAATTTTATGGAGTACACTTAAAAGCTGGGTGCCAGGAAACCAACCTATTTAAATCAGCTACACCAATTCTGCCAAGAAGAGTGGTCAAATATCCAGCCAGAATTATGCTAGAAGCTTGTTGATGGCTACCAAAAAATACAAAATATCCGTGCACAACATCCTGACATACATTGTGCAATTTGTTGAGAACAAAGTGATGTTTCAACACTCTGTGGAAACCAAAATCATGGCCCCTTTGGGGACTGGATTCAAAATCACACCAAAAATCTACATTATTCAAGTGTTCCCTTAATTTTTTGAGCAGTATATAAGCAATATATATATAATTTATCAGTGGAAAAAGCCACATCAATAAAACTGCCATCCATTGTGTTTGAAACCACTGTTCTTCTTGTTTGCACTGTACATTGTGGTACTAAATACTTACTAAATTCTGTTCTACCAGCATGATTTCTTTCATGCTGCAGTTTAGGTTTTTGCTGAAGTATCATATTTATTCCCTACTTATGCATACTAAATATATTAGGTTGTCATTAAAGTCACATACTAAGGTTTCGCACAAATTTCTGTGTGAAATCTTAGTTTCACACAAAGAAATTTGACACAAATTACATTTTTGTCAGGAAAACGGTAAAATACATAGTCTTTCTCACAAGAATGAACAAATAGCATCAGATGTAATTAATTTTTCCAGGGAAGGCCTTCTTTCCTCCTAAGGTGGCATTCTTAGGGAAACTTTGTCAAGGTTTGATAGACTAAGGCCCAGGCTTAGAAACATGAGAAACATACAACGTATAGGGTCAAAATGTACAAATGAATGTATAAGACTATATGAGACTTGTTTTCTGTGCAGCTGGACAGCCTGAATGTAGCTACTGCAGATTGCTGGTTCAGGCTGATTCCTCTGAGCTCTTCATCTGGGGTCATGTGGCCCTCTAACCAATAATGTGACAGTGAATGACCACCCTCCAGCTGTCTGGTTGGTTCGCTGAGGCAAGAGAGCACCCAGTGTCTTAAAAACATCCACCACTGATTCTGCATATAAGGCCTTGTACTGTAGTTGTATCATGGTGAGAATATTAATGGTTTGAAAAAGCTGTTGTGGCGGTACTTAATCCTCTCCAGAACATATTGTTCACAGTTTTGGTCTAAAATTACTCACTAAATCTGATAGACTTTTATGTGCAGGTCTACTATGCGGTGCCTAAGTTCTTTATGTCCTCCAAGTCTCCTCTTGCCTGTTTTAGAAAGGAGTAGGGTCTCCAACCCTCCTGCTGGGGTGTCTGTTTCAAGACAGCTGCTGACAGCTCAACTGAACATGATAAGTCTCAAGTGTGACAGTGAAGGATCTTTGTAGTCTGCATTGGTGAGCCGTGGCCTTTCCAGCCTCACGTCAGATCTCGTTGTTGAAGTGAGGAGACATGTTTCATGCCCAATGGGACAAATTTGTCTGATTGGCCTTCTTTTGGTTCTCCAGCATGTTGACTTTAGAATCTCCAAAAGTCCTGCAGATTACCACCTGACTGCTTTAATATCAGTCCCGTCATCTGTCTGCCTTATCACCCTTCAGCTAAAGTTCTGCTGGCCCACAGGAACCACTCACCTAACAGCTGGCCTTTCATGGGGGGTGATCAATTGAAGTCCCCTCCAACAATATAAACACCAGCAAGATTTATTATGGCACATAATGTATGTAGCATGTGGTATGGGTGCTCTCCCTCTTGGTGGGGACATGCTGTTGCTTTGGAATTTGACTTGTGTGATAGTAAGATTGCCAGAGAATCACATTTATGTGGAATAAATTACATGAAAATATTATAAGATTAGCTTTAGAAATCTTTATTATTATTATTTCACCAGTACCCCCTCAGATCCAGCAACATTTTTGTTTTCTGTAATATTGGTAGTACACAATGATGGCAGATCTCTTGTAGAGCAGTATCGTTTGCCTTTAATGTGACAGTTCACTGTTTTACCAGCAGGAGGACAACTTCAGAGGTGCTGTTTAAGGCCTGTACTTAAACAGTGATCTTGCTGGCTGAAGACTTAGTGATCAGATGCTGTTTGGAATACAATGTATATAGGAATATAGGTGTGCTCTAACATTTTTCTTTCTGTCTGATTTTCACCAAACTTGATGCAAATGACACGAGGAAATCATGAGATAAAATTAAAAAAAAAATGAAGGCTGTTCTTTTTATATAACATATTAAATATACAAACCAGTGGTGGGTAATGTGTTGGTGTACAAAATGCTTTCACAGTCAGTCATAACTAGTGTGTATCACATGTCTTCTTCACATCCACGAGCATGTTTATCTTTCAAACGATCTGTTCTTGAGATTACGTTTCATAATTCCAGACCTCATGGGATATGTATTGAGAAACTTATTCCCCAAAATAAACGGCTTAGAGCAACACTTGCTGATATTCCGTTCTTGATCTTTGCTAATTCATGTATTGCAATCATACATAGTGCAGAGGAAACCTTTAGTTGAACTGTCAGTTAAAGTAAGTATTATGAAAGAGTTGGGGGACAGTTTAATGGGAGCTCATTGCAAACAGTCTCTAAGAAGTCTGGAGCCTTGTAACACAGGTGGCTGTGTGCACCTGCCTGGTCTGGTGCTCATGGGGGTCAGTGGTTATTCAGGGCCCTAAGCCAGCTGTTTCCCCATATCCTTTGCTCTGGCTGGTTACTTGAGGGCAGCCATAAACTACTGCTAGTCATGCCTCGCCGTCATCACCAATCCACACCTGTTTTTGACCCAATATGCGAGCTAAAAGTGTAAGCATATTGCAGTAATTGACCGGGAAAGGCATTCAGTCTGTGTAGATGGACGCGCGCGCGCAAGTTCGTTTTTCAAAATGGGAACAGGGACGCCAATCATTCATGGATGAAAATCCACAGACTCAGTAATTGAAAAAAGGAGCACTATCCTTAATGAAAACTCATCACAATAATATCCATACAGGGACAGAGATGTTGTTTTATAGCCACTGTTTGTACAATAAGATTCCAGTTGGGCTGGGCTGGGGGTGCTCATGGTTTTCTGTAGTGTTTATATAGTGAACCAGAATACTTAAGTTTATGACTGATCAATACAGCTCCTTTTTAATTCCTGTTTGTTTTGCGACGTGCGTCACTGGCGTGCAATAAAGACGCAAAGGCGCAATTGTAGCCTACCTCTTTTATACGTCCAAGCAGCGGAGACTGGTCGGTACTTGGAATAAACATCGTCGCTTTATTTCTGCCCTCTGTCCATCTTTATTATTAGCGCTTCGCTCCGCCCTCCTACCTGTAAATCTCCCCGCTCTCCTTTGGAGCGGATCTGACAAGCGCTCTCAGCTGGCCGCTCCGTGCCAGGGCTGCAGGGGACCGAATGGAGACAGCGACAAGCACCCGAGCGCCAGCCCTTTTACGCAGAATTGACAACGAAAACGCCCGCAAGAATAGGGTCTTGTGTTCTGCAGTGACAGCTAAACAACAGTAGAATTAAATTAGATTTATGTGTATTTTTCTCGCTTTTTTCTTTTAAATTTTGCAAACCCTTCAAATTCGATTGACGCTTAAAGAAAGTGAAATCGATTCTCCGCCTGCTAATCGACAGGATACCTGAATGGAAGACGGCTAGAGGTCGCCTCGCCGAAAACGGGCTGCAAAAATTTTCACTGGCGTTGTGTTTACATTATCCGAAATATCACTGGCAGCCTCGACGGTTGCAAACGATGCCGTCTCTGCCATGGCATATGGCATGAAAAAGCCAGAAAACCCCTCAGAATGAGAAGCGCCCGAGATTCGTCATTATTGCGGATTTAAATGCCTCTCGCCAAGGGCCACCGACCCGCTGTTTTGGTTAGGTTTGCGTGTGCTGTGTCTCACGCTCTCACGAATAAACAATTCATAGGCTTCTAAAATACAGAAAGAGACTTCATCGGGTGGGTGAACATAATCTACAGCAAAGAGGGAGATTTTTTTTCAAGCAATATGGCTGGTGAGTGGGGCTGGGGACGCTGGCACAGGCTCTCCAAGGCTCCTAAATGCTAGCTGAGGCAGATGGCACGGTTCCCCATGGAAGCGACAGCTCTATGAGGACAAGCGATATCAATAATAATATAAATCCGGACTCTTCAATCTTAATATCGAAGATGGAAGACGTTGTCATCCCGTTCTCGTCTGAGGTGCCCTGCGACAATAATGGGCAGCGCATGTGGTGGGCATTCCTCGCCTCCTCCATGGTGACGTTTTTTGGGGGTCTCTTCATCATCCTGCTATGGAGGACCCTCAAATATCTGTGGACTGTTTGCTGCCACTGCAACATTAAAAACAAGGTATGGCTGCTAGCCTATCAACAGTCTCTCTTTCTCAATTCCCTCATACATGATCACTGATGCACATGCTGTAGACATGACACTGACTGAACCTCATAATGCAAGCTGCATTTCACTTAGCTGACTTTGATGCTTTCTTTTTTATCTGTCTTCTGCACCCACTGAAGAAATTGTGCCAGTTGCAGTGCCTTTAGAATGAATGCATCATGATTGTTATTGTCCTTTGGCTGTTTACTACCTCCCACTCCTGAATGAAGAAGGGGGTGATGTTGCATGACAGATATGGGTGGGATGAGAGGAGAGCAATTCCTTCATATCATTTAGCTTCAGTATAAACCAAAGTATCCTCATGCCA
This sequence comes from Paratilapia polleni, assembly GCA_015106735.1. Lineage (NCBI taxonomy): Eukaryota > Metazoa > Chordata > Actinopteri > Cichliformes > Cichlidae > Paratilapia > Paratilapia polleni. The sequence goes on along the minus strand of VUQI01063406.1, from coordinate 46,977 downwards.
CATCAGCTCCTAACTTCTCAGGTGAAAGTATGCATTTCACATGGCATGCACTAGTTTTATGTAACCAAACATATGATCCTGCACACCAAATGAAGTCCACTGGGACTTCTCATGGACCTAGTCTATGTCACAGTGTTCCCTCTGCATTTTTAATTCCTTCTTTCCACTGGTTTCCTGCTCTTATCAGTGTTTATGCTGCACATCAAATGTCTTTGTAGCGTGATGAAGGTAACCTGTCTGCAGGACTAATATAGAAACAGGATAATAAGGGTGACTGCCCATTACTTTGCTGGGGGTAGATGAATCATGGCTGATTCATATTTGTATTAAAGCCTGCTTCATACATGACTCACACACTTGTGTATAGTGCAAGTGGTCCCCTGAACAGAGAGGCATTTTAAAGGTAATACGCAGAGTGTGCAATACACAGCTTACAATGTTTTATTTTATGATGCTTGCTTGCAACAGGAAATATGCTGATATTTAATACAAAAAACAAATCAAAACAAAACAAAAAAAAGTAATTCCAAGTGCCGTCACATTGCCAATCTGTCTTTGGCTTTAAGAGGAAAGAGGATGTTATGATGGTGATGGACCGAAAGAAGAGAGAGTGAGAGTGATATTCTTTGTCCTTGATGTGTTTGGGTTGAATGCAATTCAAATGGATGCGCCATGTCACTCCTGCTGCTCTCCTGTCATGTCCTTTTGGTGGCCTTGACCCGTTTCTGCCCATGTTGGTTTGGTATTATGACAGGTGTGAAACGGGACATATAGAGCTGCACCCTTAACTGACAGCAACTGCAGAAAATAGCCTTAATCGTTCAGCCATGCTAAATGTTGTAAAATGCAGTACTGACCATTGTTTTGTTTTTAACGTTCCTCAAGAAGCACTCACGTGTAAACATGCCTCTGGATTATTATTTATCACAACTATTAGTTTCTATCCATCATAGAAAATTGTCACAACATATTTTGTAACATTTGTAAGATTTTTATTAATTCCACCAAACGTCGAATTCAGTATTTTAAGTGCCGTTTGGATACCTCTATAAATGTATGTAAATTATCTGAAAGGTATTTTAAATATTGTTCACTTGATAATATAATATGTTTTTCTGCATTATTTTCTGTTAAAGAAAGTGTTTATGTTGATGCATATAGGACAACAAATATGCCAACACCGATATGTCTGTGATAGGCTGGTATCAACTGACAAAGTTGGAGTCAAACTCCATCTTTTATCAGGCTTTCTTCATTACTTTCAAGTGTTTTCTCATTCTATTGGACATGATTAATAAACAAATATACTGTAAGCAGACATTTATATAAGGTTTCAAATAAATTTGGGTCCCTGGTAAGTCTGGTCTAAAATTATTCTCAAGTAACAGCTCTTCTTTACGTGAAGAGATAATTCTTTTTAGGCCAGTGCTTGGCTGTCAGCCTCCTGTCATTTTGTGATGCCCGTGGATCCTAGTAACAGAAATGGCATCAAACCATATGTCTTCCCTCATACTTCTCACCATCTCGCTAGGAAAATGATGAAAACAAGCCATGCAGATATAATCAGGTATCCATCTTGTTGCTGTTGGTTGGTATCTGGTTGCATCTTATGTCTCATAAATGAGGAGAAATTGTGAAAATGAAAGCATGTATCTTAGTTAGTGCTCCATCTTTCTCTTTGTTTTTGTGTTGCTGTGTGTGCAAGGCAGAGTCATCCCGTTAGGTGACTTTGGTAGGCTTGACACTTGGCTGCCGAGGGAAAAGGCTTGTTAGGGGTATTAAGAAGGGGAAACTGGATCTGTGTTCAGCTAGTGCAGCCAGCTAAGTTGGCATGTGTCAGAAACAGGATGAATAGTTGGCGTGGTGGCGGTGGTCGGCTTTCTGTGGCGATACTGGGAACCTGGAATCAGAGGCAAGGAAACAGAGGTGGAAACTCTGAGAGAGACACAGGAGGAAGTGGAAACAGGGGGTTTGAGGGTGACAAAGGGTTTTAGAGGGGGTGTTGCATTACATACTGTGTATAGTGTCCTCATGTGCTCTGCTGTTGATACATAGCTCCATCCTAACTCTTTTAAATGGCCTTCTTTTCTGTCAGGATTAAAAGAAAGAAGTCAAGGATCAAAGGATCATACTGGAAGAACGAGAAAGATAAGAAGATGTAGCAAAGTGAAATGTCAAGTGCAATATTTTGGATTTTTGGGATCAGGACCGTTTCAAGTCTATAAACCTGTGTTGTGCTGTTCCTATAACTGCAAAGCTGATAAATGCACCCGAGAGTTGTAGGAAATGGCCAAAAACTCCAGAAACCATTATTACTTCTGTCTCTCTAAAACAAGGCGAGGCACTTGTATTGTGGACAACAAAACGATACTTTATAGGTCTGGTTCTGTCTCCCAAGTGGACTAAAAATGCCCAACATAAGATAATAATAATAAAAAACCTATTGATTTTTCTGGCATTGTGCTGTAATGACCACATTTATGGCATCATTTATCTGCCAGGCATTTCAGATTGCCCAAATGCCATTTTTAAACCACATATCCACTACACTTCTAATTTGATTTGCTTCATGTTATCTTGTAAACACTTGTTTTCTGGCTGCCTGGGTGAGCTAGATTATTCAATTCCCTTTTAACAGAAAAAACTTCACACATTTTAAGTAAGGGGTTTCCTATGAAGGGAAAGACCCACTCAAGACAATTATTATGCATATGTATGACTGAGAGAAATGTAAGCATACCCTCTCAGGGATACTGAAGTGGAGGAAACCGCTGCCATGCTGAAAGGCTTGATAACACATAAGCCTGCTCTACTTTCCCTATGTAGAGTTCTGTGCTGTTTTTGTGGTGTGATGCTTCTATGCTGTGTGGTTATCTAATGGTCTAGTTATCTACTCTGCATCATGCCACCTCCAGGAGTTCTTATATGACGCCTCTGTTATTTTGAATGTGTGAGGAGGAGGACGAGTATAGAGGCTTTGCATTTGTGGCACCACTTTCTGTTCAAACATGAATGGTACCATCATCCTATGTAGAAAATGGCTCTGTGAAAACATGGCTTTACTGAAACGTGAGACATACCTGATCAAGTCTGTTGTAAAATTATTCAAATGGCTGACATAATGAATCTGATTAACCTAAACCAACTCACATTGGAAGTGTTTGTATAGCTATAAAAAAAAAAATAATGAAAACCAATCAGAAGATCAACCAATCAATACAAGAGCTCTGTACTCATACTGGAAGTCAAAAGGTCAAAAATATCAGAAAGGAAATATGTGCACCAAAAAGAAAATCAGTAGGCACAGGACAGTGCAAAAGTCTTGAGCCACCCCTCAGTGCAGAGATTCACTGAAATATGTGCAAACATACATAGAAATACAATATATAAGGCAAAAACAGAGTTTGTACAATTCTAATAAGCTTGAAACTCAATATTTGGTATGTCCACTTTTATTCTTCAACACAGCCTGAACTCTCTTAGGCAGCTTTCTTATAATTTCTTTAAATAGTCTTCAGGAATAGTTCTCCAAGCTGCTTGAAGGACATTCAAAGCTCTTCTTTGGATGTTGGCTGCTTTGTGTTCAATTCTCTGTCAAGATGATCCCACACTGCTTCAATAACACTGAGGTCCGGGCTCTGTGGAGGCCAATCCATGACTGAAAGTGTTCCATTGTGTGTTTTTCTATCCAGGTATGCTTTTACTGCACTGGCTGTGTGTTTGGGATCATTGTCATGCTGAAAAATGAACCCATTGCCAATCAGACTCTTTCCAGATTATATTGCATGGTGGGTCAAAATCTGATGGTACTTTTTTTTTCATGATTCCATCAATTTTGACAAGATCTCCAACACCACTGGCTGAAATGCAGCCCCAAACCATGACAGAGCCTCCACCGCGTTTTACAGATGGCTGTAGACACTCACTGTTGTACCTCTCTCCTGAACTCCTCCATACATACTGACAACAATTTCAACCAAAAAATTTAAATTTGGATTCATCGCTCCATAAGACCTGTTGCCACTCATTTTCAGTCCAGTTCTTGTGTAATTTGGCATACCCCAGCCTTTTCTCCCTGCTTCCCTTCCTTAAGAATGGCTTCTTGACAGCCACCCTTCGACTGAGACCATTTCTGATGAGGCTTCAGCGAACAGTAGATGGATCAACTGAAGGGCCAGATGCATCTCTCAGGTCCTGTGTCAGGTCTTTGCTGGATTTTATCCTATTTCTTAACATGACTTTCAGATACTGTTCATCTGCTGTAAATAGTTTTTTTTTTTTTTTTAGGTCTTCCCCTT
>VUQI01063406.1:25222-36789 GCA_015106735.1 Paratilapia polleni | reverse complement strand
TAAGAGCGGTGCAACCGATCTATTTGAAATGTGGCCGGAATTTAAAAAAAAAAAAAAAGAAGAAGGTATTTTAAGCTTTCATTACTGTCATTGTGTTTTGAAAATTTGAATTTACACAATGATCGCTATTAGCACAGCTCTTACATGTGAATTACTGTCAATAAATTAACTTTTGTGGAAGAAAAAAAAATCAGTACTATTCTACAGCTGCTTCATTCAAAATGCTTCCACTTTTCAAAAAATAAATTGTTAACTTATTCTCTTCATTAACAGCAGGCAACATGACATATGAGGCAACTTTCCTTCTATAAAATTCAATGCGCTTAAAATTGTTTCTGATATGTTATATGATTATATGTTACAATCACTCACCGAATACTCCAACAGGCCAGATTTTTATGCAAGGCCAATCACGTATCATGCATCACTACATACATACATATACTACGCATGTCCATGGGATTACAGGGTGTTTGAAGAGGTTTTTTTAATAGGAGGCTTTACCTTGACGACTGTTACCAAGCCCTCGTTAGTGGTTGGATCAGTGGGCACGGAGAACCTGCCGGTGGGGTCGCCCCCGGTGATTTTGTAGACAGCATTCCAGGCCGGCGTGTTGGGCTGGTCCTTGTCAGTCACTGTCAGGTTAGCCACAATGACATTCACACGGTTTTCAGGCACCTCACCGAAAAACTGCATGAATAAACCATGAACATAGAGAACAGCGAGCTGTTAGTGATACTGCTGTGACAGCAAAAAATACACCGAGCCTTGCCTCACACAGCACAGCAGGACCAATCTCGGGTAAATAGATATCTAAGGTAACTTATCATGTCGTCATGGTCATCTCATTCCCTACGCTCCCCTGATAGCACAACAGTAGCATTACAAATTTCAGTGATTCGCAGGCACAGTAAGTGCCTCTTTCACTCGGGCAGACATCCCTGTAGTTGCATGTGTCAACATTTGGAGAGGGATATAACACTTTACGCATGGCTGGTAACTTGTATATCTGTGTATGGCTTCAGAAATGCAGGGCAAGCAGAACTAGGTAAGTGAGCAGAACTGATGGCTGAGTGCATATATCTACATTGGGGTGAAATAGTGGTCCTTGTGGCGCCTCTTTTACGCTAAGATTACTATGCTGACATCTCCGATACGACCTTGTTTCTTACCGTCTCAGCGGTAAACTCTGGTGGATTGTCATTAATGTCGGTGACTCTGATTACAGCAGTGGCTGTGTTGGAGAGGCCATACATGGGATTGCCCTCCATGTCACTGGCCTGGATGATCAGTGTGTACTGAGGCACTTTCTAGAGGGAAAGAAAAAAAGAAATACAGTCAGAATCATCAAGCTGAATTAACATCACTCCAACGGCATCATCAAAAAATTAGCATTAGAAGCTTCATTAAAACAGGATTCATTATTAAACTATTGAATTGATTGGGGTTGACTTTACAACTGTCCCTAATAACACCGTAACACACTGTAAATCAGTATTAATGTGCTGAAATAATGTGAAACAAAACTGAACAGGCTAGCTTCATAATTATCATGACTAATGGTGGGTTTTTATATAAATCTGATTTATTCCCTATGGGGTACTGTGAATTTGTGTGTGTGTGTGTGTGTAAAGTATACCTCTACCATGAACACTATCATGAAGCTAACAAATGACTCTTTTCACATTAAAAACCACTCAGGTGATGGACCAGTTGCTAGGTAATGAGAGTCGGCCAAATTACTTTCAGGGTGGCAACTGGCGGACATATAACGGTGGCCCCCAGGGCGGAAGTGATTGAGCAGCCACCTCAGCCAGATTGCCCTCACTAGAATTGAACCAACTGGCAACTAGCTGTATATGTTATTTTATTTATTTTCAGATATAGCCATGCAATTCGAGAGAGAGAGAAATAAGATGCAAGTACAGCTTCTGGGTTAGGAAAAAAAAAACAAACAAAAAAAACAAACAAAGACAGAGAAGTCGAGAATGAGGAAAGTCCAGTTCTGCTTCTCATTTAGTTGTTAATAAGCAATATTCACTTTGGCTCATTAGTTCTGGATATAAGAGACGATGCTCATGCTGTTTTGTCATCATATTTAAAAAAAACAAACAAACAAAAAAAAACAACAAAGCACAAAGCTCAATTATGCTGATATATATCCAGAGCAAGAAGCAAATGCAAGAAAAATAACAAATACTAATGGATGGCCTTGCTAATGAAGGTGTCACTTAAATGCAGATGCAATATGTCTATCAAATCCACCTTCTTAAACACTATTCATGACAGAGACAGACTCAAGTGGGAACACTATTTAGGTGTATTACACAGGCAACAAAAAAATAAACAAAGTAATATATACAATACGTTAAAGAAAAATGTGACCATGAAGAAAAGTAAAAAAAGAAAGAAAAGCGTGAAATACCTCTCTGTCCAGGCCCGCTGCCACTGTAATGATGCCTCCGGTTTTGTTGTTGATGGTGAACATATTGGAGGTTGGACTCTCGGGATTCTGAGACAAGATCTTGTAACGTAGCATCCCATTAGCTGTTTTGGGGTCATCTTTGTCAACAGCCGTTACTGTCATAACAAATGTTCCTATGGGGTAGAAAGAATGAGACAGAATGTCAATATTTTCACGTCACCGCTCTAATTGGCAATCAAAAGACATTAGATGAACAGTGAATAGCACTACACTGAACACTACTGGAATTATAGCTTTGTTTTAATATATCCATCCTCAGTGTTCTTTGTTGTGACCTTAAAATACAGCTCATCGTTAGACATAGTGTTCACACAGCAGCCATCCCAGAAATGCCATCAGCACTCTTTGATCTACTAGCACTATGGCAGAGAACATGCTTCATGCAGTTTATTACCTGGCTTGGAACCCTCTGGAACAGTGCCATTCCAGATCTGATGGGTGAACTCGGGTCTGTTGTCATTCATGTCGATCACATTGATCACAATATCAATAGGGTTTTCAACCTGGTTGCCGTTCAGGTCTACTGCATGAGCTCTCAGCTGGAGGAAAACACAAACACATCTGTACTATAGCACTGTTTAAGCATGGGATGTTCTCACATGTGTAAACATTATATATGGGGTCAAACCACAAACCACTCACTCAGTCCCACCTATTAAACTTTGTGATAATGAACCCCACAAGCCATGACAAGATTTTTATGATTTTTATACCAACCAATGAGAGGGATTCTACTTGTACAAAGATAGCTCTGCGTCTATAGCAAGAGATAAAAAATGACTATATGTATTCAAATGAAATGCCACATAGTCGACAAGAACACAAGCCTTGCAGCTGCTATTTCATGGATGTCTCTTGGGACAGATACATTCTAGTTTAACTCATATCATATTTACCATATTTATCATTTATCATATTTCTACTGTTGACTAAACACGGGACTGAATTTGCTTCATAAGAACAAATCTGATTCACTCCATCTGTTTGCAATTCAAGCACATTTTATCCTACATAAAGGATTGTTCATGCTTAACGTAGGATTCAAATTCACTCATATATATATTGTCATATTTTTATTATAATTCCGCATATTCAAGCTTTAGAAAAAGTTTAGTAAATGCAGTATATTTTGAAATCTATAGGCCACGTATAGTTTAAATCATATGCATATGAATGTTAGCCTTACCGTGTAGCTGATAGAGAAGTGGGACAAAACATCCATCCAGCTACATAACACTTGGAGCTAATATAGTTATTCTATTAGATGCAAGCCCACTAAACAGACTGACTTATGAGAGGTACTATTTCTTAACTCGCTGTGATAATTCCTATCAAATGAATGAAGATAAAGCGAACACGAGTTAACTAACTTGTGATGAAGAAACTCACAGGGGGGAAATGGTGGATAGTGGAGGGAAGCAAAACAAAACCAAATCAACTTAACTGACAAATTATTACAATGAACTGTACACACACACAAGCAAACTGACACCACAAAGCAGAGAATAAATAAAGTCTTCTTGTTTTTGCCTTTTGGGTTCGACTTTTCAGTTTTTCTTTCAGGTCATGTGATTGTATCGAGTACAGCAGAATTGTGATACCATCATTATCGTGGGCAATGTATTATAATGTATAATGTATTATACCGTGAGTTACTCAATGATTATTATACGTGGTGCTTGAACTGCAAAATTGCATGTTACAGTGTCAAGTGCAGACAGTAAAATTAATAGAGGAAATTACAGGAAATACAGCAGAATTGTAGTGACATACGACTTAAACTGGACCAGCGTGGACATCCACGAAAGTTTTTGTGAAAGCCCTTTGTGACATTCCACGGCCACTTGGCAAGACTTCAATAGATGAATATATTGAAGAGTATAATTTCATTTAAACTACAGCCGTGCTCATTTTCTACCATCTTGCAGTCAAGCACATTATTTAATATCCATTCTAACAGAATGGAAAAACCACTAATACAGCAGCTTTGCTTTTGTGATGTATGCAACACATGCAATTTATTCAAAATCCTTTAAATTCTCAGACGGATAAGTCAGATTTCCTGGGAGACCCCTGTCTTTATGGAGTCTGAGATTGTTGAGGCTACACATGACCCTTGAGCACATGCCAACTGGCAGGAATGTACAGCACTGTGCTTGACTTACATGGAAGCTGGGGATGTGCTCTCGATCAAGGGGCCTATTGACGGATAGCTCTCCAGAAATCGGGTCGATGATGAAGATTCCAGTGGGAGGCTGGTCAGCACCAGGGCCTGTCACACTGTATCGCAGGGACCGGTTTTTATCATGGTCTGATCGGATCTGTTGGTGTAAAGATTTGTTAATGATACCCTCAAACCATTACTAACTAATATTGTGTAAGTTTTTAACCGTCCAATGTCTGTACATACACCAGTATAGAATCACACAACATAGGATTCATTACCCATTGTTGCTTGTTTAAATATAGAGTAGCAAATCTCTTGTATATTCCAATAATTGCTAATAATTTCTGGTACTGATCAATGATTTCAGCACAATTCATAATATTGGTTTAAAAATAGGTTGCTGTGTGAATAAAATTGTGCATATAATGAGCGTCTACATACAGTCATATTGAAATTCTGTCTTGGCTGTCTATCCTGCTCGCCATGTAAGCTGAGACCCTCAGTGCCTACACTCTTGGATCCATTCTGAGCAAACTGAGCTTTTCCTCTTCCTGATATCACCCGCTAAAGCCAATAAACATCCCATCAAATATGGTGGGATTAAAAATAAATCATTCTTACAGCATGTACAGTACTTACCACTTTGCAAGGAAGTAAGCTTAATATGCTGAAAGGATCTACTTCTTAGCTGTCTCAAGCTTTCCTTGTCCTCTGTCAGCCACCCACACCTAGCCCTGACTAGAGAATTGGTGTAAATGAATTGGGTTGTATCTGTCCTTGAGCCACAAAAAAAGGAGTGTAATATCTCAGCAGTCAACCGAAGAGCAATTATGCTGGTGAGCACTTCAGATTTCTCCCTGCTTCTAAATAATGCCAGGTTATACTGGTACTGACTGACCCCTGAAACAAAAGATAAATAATACAGTGGGGGAAAAAAGCCCTAACCTTTCGCAAAGTGCTGTAAATATGAAGCATTTTGTTGAAGGCACAAGTCTCCTGTCTGTGACCCTCTGAGTGAAGGCTCGGGGTAAGGGCGAACCTACAAGGTTGTCATATAAAGCGAAAGGTTTTTTTTGGTTTGGCCAGCAGTGTGTGTGTGTGTGTGTGTGTCTGTGTGTCTGTGTGTGTGTGTTGCATGTGCTTGTATGAAGTACATTACCCGGACAAGCTCTTGTGGGAATGGGCCTCGTGAGTTCTCTGGGACATTGATTGGGGGGATGACCCAGTCTCTCTTCATGCGTTTCAGTTGGCTGTCCATGGTTTGCGGTGGAAATGCTATTTCCTTCAAATCCTTGGACATGACTGGAGGGAGAGCAGCTTCCTGCACCTGGCAAAAGCAAATGATTTAGTGATCACATCTATGCGGTCAAGTATGAGCGCGTACATTTTTAGCCCTGCTAGCGGCAGGGCTCTGTGGATGGTAAAAGCTGATCCTTAGGTTGGCAGACCACAGAATTAATTATCTCAACAACGATTTCATGGTTTGCAATGAATTTTATTACAGAGATTCTTGCATTTTAGATTCCTAATGACTGTGGTGATCCTCTGGCTCTACCTCTAACACTGCCACAAAGCTGACGTTTGTGGTTTGAAGAATTATTGAATGCAAGAAAAATTTGGTACATATGTTCATGTTCCCCTCTGGATGAAATGTATTTTTTTCCTCATGATTCCTAAACTTTGGTCAAAGTCTTGTCAAGAATTCCATTTGCCATAAATAGCGACATTAGGCAATGTAATTAGTTGTATGGGTTAACAGTTCTCGTTAACAAATACTAACATGTTGAGTTGAGAATATAAATATGGTAAAGCCGCACATTTCCAGTATTGGTTTGCTTTAAATGGCAGACGTCTTCTTATGTCCTGATAAAATACACCCACACAGATAGAGCAGCTTCCATAATGGATCTGCCATCCTCCCTCGGCTGTAATGAATGAGATTTGAAACAAAGGAGGATGGTACCTGAAAGCCAGACACTAAACACACAGATGGCTCAAATTGCCTATGCTGCTCCAGAGACTGAGGAGACTGAAGTAGTGCCAGAGAAAGTTAAAATAACCTTGAACAAAACAAAACAGGAAGGAAAACAGAACAACAATATGCAAAATCCGCCAATGTCAATATATGATAGTTGGAATTTTTATGGAACTGCCACATTCCTTAAAGTATCTCCCCCACTGTTATTTTTTTAATTATTTAATTAATTATTTGAATGTTGACCAGTTGTGAGGCAGTCAAGTCCTGCAAACTACAAAGTGCCCTATGCAAACACAGAAATTAATTACCACTTTTTCACCTTATAACACGACCCATATCCCGCACTCCCCCTCCTCTAACATCTGGGGAGCTGTTGCAGAGCTTCCACTAATCATGTTTGAAATCCGATTATACTGCTTTCACACATTGGAAATGCAGAGAGGCAAGCGGACAGATAGTGAAGGAGCATGCTTCAGAAATATCTATTACCCTATTAAAATGGGTGTGAGTGAGAGCAGTAATTATTTGCAACTTGTGTCTGGAATGATGAATGGCATGGTGGGTTTGTTCAGCCCAACGCAAATCTATCTCTGGTACGCTGGAGGTCTCCACCAATCCACACTCTGCGAACACCTCTTCATCTTCCAACTAGGAGTCTACTTCAGAGTGCAGGAGAGTGTTTGGCTGAGTGATGGCCTGAGTGTTTGTGAGTGTGTGGAAAAGGATGACATACGGTATGTGTGTGTTTCCCCATTTAGGAGAAATTCTTCTTTCGGATATTGAAATGTTTTCTCCTCACGGACGGTGGTGGAGCTCAGGTTCTAATGGAGGTGAAGATAGTGGGCAAGTACACACTTATGTTAATGGGGATATTGTTTGGTTGTCATTGATTAAAATGTTTCCCCAAGGCTGGAGCATTCACAGCACTAATAAAAAAATGTAATCACTGATGTGATTAAGAGATGCGTGATGATTCATGACAATAATTGTGCTGGGGGGGAAGATAACATAACTGCTCATGACCCCGTAAACGTGCAAGATACGGGAAAGTCAATCCCTGATTTCATTACGAGCAAATCAGGGCAAATCCAGCAGCTCTCAGCAGATACGCACCAGAGTTTAGATACTGATAATAAAGTTAATCATTTGTATACACGGGTAGAGCCCATGTGAAATTCGGACTTAACAATGTAAAAACTGTGAAAAGTCTATGTTTACATGATTGTTTAAAAATATATTTACCTGTGACCAACCAACAACAGTGAGTAATGGTATCATTAAAATCACATATACCTGCAGGAGTCCCCATAGTAAATGACTGTCAGTGGCTAACGATGGTGTTTTGAAAAGCCATGAAATCATTACCCACTAAGTTTAATTTTGCCGAAGCAAACTAATATGCCTGCAGCACTGATAGTAACTACACAGAACTGTCAGCATTAATTCTGGACCCACATAACATTGGACATCCACCAATCCTTAGAACATCTGTGTTGCTGAACATTTAAAAATTACTACTTCTCGCAATTTATTTAAGTATTACTGTGAATAAAAAGAAAAGAACAATCGATTTTTGCATTTGGGAGAATTTATGAAGTCACCAGAAGGCCAATGATCTAAGATCTTACAGCAATGATTATTAACATGTCCACTTAAAAGCTTGCTTTTAACCTTAAGAAAGGGTTAAACTACAGAGTAAAACCGTTGAAAATAGCATGGATGTACAGTACTGTGCAAAAGTCTTGAGCCACCCCTCATTTCTTTATATTATGCTAAGAAAATGGGAAATAGGTGCAGTGATTTACTGAAACATGTGCAAACATAAATGGAAATACAGTATTTAAGGCAAAAACTTAGTTAGTACAATTCTAACAAGCTTGAAAGTCAATATTTGGTGTGACCACCTTTATTCTTCAACACAGCCTGAACTCTCTTAGACAAGCTTTCTTGTAATTTCTTTAAGTAGTCTTCAGGAATAGTTCTCCAGGCTTCTTGAAGGACATTCAAAGCTCTTGTTTGGATGTTGGCTGCCTTTTGTTCTGTTCTCTGTCAAGATGATCCCACACTGCTTCAATAATGTTTGTGTTCCGTATCCAGGTATGCTTTTACTTCATTGGCGGTGTATTTGGGGTCATTGTCATGCTGAAAAATAGAGCTGTTGCCAATCAGATGCTTTCCAGATGGTACTGCACCGTGGATCATCTGATGGCACTTTTTTTGCATTCACAATTCCATCAATTTGGACAAGATCTCCACACCACTGGCTGAAATGCAGCCCCAAACCATAACAGAGCCTCCACTGTGTTTGACAAATGGCTGTAGACACTCACTGTTGTACCTCTTTTCTGACCTCCTTCGTACATATTGACACCAATTTGAACCAAAATTTTCAAATTTTGATTCATCACTGCATAAGACTTGTTGCCACTGGTTTTCAGTCCAGTTCTTGTGTAATTTGGCATACCTCCACCTTTTCTCCCTGTTTCCCTTCCTTAAGAAAGGCTTATTGACCGCCAACCTGCCATTGAGACCATTTCTGATGAGGCTTCAGTGAACAGTAGATGGATCAACTGATGGGCCAGATGCATCTCTCAGGTCCTGTGTCAGGTCTTTGTGGGATTTTTTCCTATTTCGTAAGGACATGACTTTCAGATACTGTTCATCTGCTGTAGATAGTTTTTTAGGCCTGCCACTTCTTCTTCTGTCCTCCACTTGTCCAGTTTCCTCAAATTTTTTAAGAACGCACTGCACACCACGCCAAGATATGCCAATTTTCAGCTAATAGCTCTTTGGGGCATAGCTTGTTGGTGCAAAAATACTATTTTACACCTGTCAAACTTTAATAAAGATAGGGGAACAAGGAAACAAATTATGTGTTTTTGTGACAGGCTGCTCGTAACAAAACCTAAAATTGGTTCTTTGCTAAGTTGTTGTGTGTAGACACAACACTGGTTCATCCCTTGAGTTAGGTGCCTTTTTTATGCTTGAATGATTCATAGGTCAAACAAAAAAAACATTCCTATGAGAATGGTCAAGTACAAGGAGTGGACTGAAAATGAGTGCAATAGCAGCCAAAGAAAAACTTTGAAAGACCTTCAGAAAGAAGGAGAACTATTGCTCATGACCACTTAAAAAAAAAGAAAAAGAAATTACAAGAAAGTCTGGCTCCTTGTAAGCAAAATATATCAAAATGAGGGGCGACTTAAGATTCCTGCAAAGTATTGTATCCATGAGTGTGTAGTGTGTGTAACGTCTTCCCTGTAAATTGGAGCAGATATTTTCTAATTGGATCACGTAATCCACTGTTTTTTAGTTAAGAGTCCTACAACAAATTTTTTTTGTTTCACTTCCTGGTTATTATTAGACAGACAGGACATGTGGAGCACTTTTTTTTGTGCAATTCCTCTGATCCTAGGCCAACCACAATGTTAACATAAGAGCACATGGTCATTCTAACTAATTGCAGATGACTGCACAACACATCCAGTGGAACGGTTAGACCGGTACTCTACAGCTCAGACAGATGCTTCCCATCTTCCAAAGCACTGAAAGAGGTGTGTCCCCTTTTGGATGATAGGGCAATAACCTCACAATCACAAGGCATGCTCAGTGAAATCAACTTTATGGGGAGCTATTCTGCATCTGCTCTTGCTACCCACTGACCGTGTTGAGTGTATGTTTGTGCTCCTAGTAAATTGACACATTAACTTTTAATTAGCAAGCATCCATCCAGTCTTTCGGAACACCTGCTACAATTTAGGGAAGTAGTCAACTGTGAATGTGAAGTGCACCTAATAAGTGTAAGTTATTTGATGCAAGGGCAGAATTGATCAGTCAACCTTTCCATGGCAGTAACATCAATCAGATACTCACCAAACAGTCAGAAATTTTATAGAAGGGGTTGAGGTATATTCACCTGCTGCCTGGGCATCAGCCTGACTTCAGCCACCCATTGCTGCTGAGTAGTGGCGTCACTAGCTGTGATCAGCAAAGGTGACGCAGGGAGCACAGAGTGCTGTAGGGTCCTGGCAGCATAAATAACTCCGTCGGCCTCTATCCGAAAGTCAGATGGGTTACTGCATTCAAACTGCACCAGACCACCACGGCCACAGCTGACAAACCTCACTGCAAAAGACAGAGACAAATAGATTTGAGTTCAAAATTAGTTTAACAGTTAAAAACCTAAAAATAAAGAAAAAAGAGCTACGGATATAGACAAAGGAGGAGGAAGACAGGCAGCCAGACAGAAGGTCCACAAAGGTTTTCTGATTCTCCTTCTCGCTCATACATTATTCACTTCAAGCTGTGCCCCAAAGGTATTGCTCAAAACAGGTGCAGCAGAGGAGAAAGATGGAAGGAGAAAAAAATAACTAAAGAAAAAGAAGAAGAGTGCCCCTTAAGGGCTATTAAAGAAAAGCCCCAAAACCCAAAACAATACATTAAAAAGCAGATGTATAAATTAGACTAGTCTAAAGGCTTTGCTGTGTTTAAGAAACTATGCAGTGAGTGTATAAAAATGGTTTATTATTGTAGTTAAGTCCTATTTTATTTCTAGCTAAGGCCATTGCATGCAGCTTTGTCCCCCATGACATAGAGGCATGCCTTCTGTGGACAACTACGATCCTCAGATCCTGAGGAGACAGGGGTGTGTGTGTGTATGCTTGTGTGGGTGTGCATTGTTCATTTCATAGACAAGTTCACAAAAAAAAAACACAGGAACTCAAGCACACATACAGACACATCAGACAGGTGGAGTTTTGAGTCCCACAGGTGCCTCAGTGGCAGTGGTACAACATCAGTTCATGTTACAAGTGAGTGACAGTACAGCACAGCCTATGTAACTCCTGCGAGCGGGCACACACAAACATACACAAAATGCTCCAACACCTAAGAGCTTCATTGTGTGATCTCTTTGTGTATGGATATGTTTTCCTGTT